>VAHH01000091.1:0-63556 GCA_013357305.1 Radopholus similis
CAAAAGAAGGTAATTTTTGAGCATATTAAACAAGTTCGCTTTATAGATATTGATTTACATGTTAGGCTTAGACATAAGCTTAAGCTTGCCTAGGCTTTAAGCCAAAATAGCCCACTTGGCTTTTTCAGTTGTTTTTGGGTCAAAAATGATTGATAATCAAAAAATTCAGGTTGGTATTACGGTCCCAAAATCAAAAAAAGTCAAAAAATTTGGAACGCTTCATGAATTTGCGTGTCATCCTTGCGCAGGGGCCACTTGTCGAGAGCGAACCCGCTTATATAGAGACCCGAGAACGGTCCCAAAGCAAAATGTCGCGTTACTGCCGAGGGAAAGAGAGCAGAATGGAAGTCGTCACATCTCTTTTCTCTTTCTTCCCCGGTGCACTATTTCTGTCACGACATGTTCTCTCTTTGAGGTTGAAGGGACATAACTCAGCCAGATTTAAGGCTGAGCATTTGAGTGAGGTGTCATTGGAAAGCCTAAAGTGTGTTCTATCCAATGGCCTATTCAGCTCCCCAGATGCCTCAGAATTGGCCAAGTTAGGGCCGAATGTTTGGAAAAATCGGCAACTATGGCAATGAACTGGCTTCTGCGTAAAGCGCATTTGTTATTATATGACTTTATCAGTAGTCAAAAAGAAAACGCAAAATATAAAAAGTGATTTTGCGTTAATCTCTCCATCTTTTCTTTCTAACGGCGCTTGCGCCGTTGAATTTGCAACGAATACGCAGCGCCGTTGGCGAACACGCTTAATGAGTCAGTCTCCTGCATGGAGGGAAGCGAAGGTTTTATCCTGTTATCAATTGCTCTATCCTCTAACCGCGTCGTACTGAACACTGGAGAGGCTGCCAGTCGTGCCCCAGCTAGGCAGAGTGAGCGGAATGCGCACAGAAGAGGGCAGATAATGGCCAGTACGGAGGTCGAATAGCGGCCGAACGCGCAGATGCAGCATATTTTCATCGAGATTCCCTATTCGAATGGGGACTTAGAAATAAATTTGCATTTAGGTACTCGGTAAATGAACCAATTTTTAGGAAACATCCCATAGTAGTGCCACTGATCTTGCCTGTGCTGTCCGATGGTCTTCTGCCGTCCACCGACCCTTCTGCCACTTCGACAGCGTACAGCTGTCCGCATGCCACAAACGCATTCACCACTTTGCGCATGTCCACCTTGTCCAACTCCCACTGGTGCAGTTCCTTCAGACTGCCGGGCGCCAACTTCAGAACGGACAACTGGGCCATAGGCGAGAAGGTGGAGTCGCTGAGATTGGGGCGACGAAAGAGCACCCAAAGCGCCGACTGGTCCACCTCCAGATCCACGGTCGACGCGAATGGCGGCTCGCCCTCTGTCGAAATCTCTTCGGTCTGATGACGGTACAGCGGGAACTGGAAGGTGAACGTTGGATTTGTGCGCTTTTCTTCTTCAATGGAGGTAACAACGGTCAGCTACACTACCGTATTTCGAGAAAATTTGTACTCGTCTCTACTGTGGGCCTACTTTTGCGGCGTAGACCAGCTTGGTGAGTCTCCGTCCGGTGCGCAAATGCAGTGCCTGGACCAAATAAGCACTATTTGTCAAATCTGGTGAAAATCCGCAAAATGCAACTAGCTTTTCGCAGCAAATTCAACTCGTTCCCGGGTTTGGAATTCAGCTGCAATCTTTCCCCGCAGACCTGAATGCGCCCCCCTGCAGCGGCGATCTCGTAGAAGAACGTCTCTTCGCCTCGTGCGCCTCCAATTGTGTGGTCTGTGCCGCGGAAGGGCTCGCTCAAGGTGTGGATGCGCGAGGGGAAGTCCAGCAGCTGGTTCACATCGTCGGTGCTGTTTGCCTCTTCTGCTGATTCCAGTTGCCGACGATATTTTTTCGTTCCTGCGTTTGCGAAATGGTTGTTTGATTGCCTCCCTCTGTCCAAAATCAATGTGCCTTCTTCCGACTGCGGAGTGCCATTTCGGTTGGCGGACAGGTCGAACTGGAACAGAGTGTAGCCCGTCTGGTATTCCGTCAGAAACCATTGGTCGCCCTTGCGCATGACACTTCCGCTGCGGTGCAGGCGATTGGCCATCAACTTGGACGAGCCAAACGAATGGATCGGGGCACACACTTAACAATTTGAACGCCATGCCGAACTATCGTATTATTAAGGATGTCCCTTTCGGGGGTCAGAGAACCAGAGTCAGACCTCAATCCACCAATTTCACGGACACAACGCCAAACCATAATTGGCCCTAACCATTGTGCCCAACGCCCAACCTTTCTCGCGATGTGCCTTCCTGGTCCCTTTTTGCCTTGCCGTCCGATTCTCGTCACCTTCCAGCGTGTGACGATTTAATAATTCGATGCTGCTGCGCGGCTGTAGCACGGCAGACTGCTCTTGGCACATTTTGCGCAATGCATTTTGCTGGGCAAAACGGGATTTGGAGCGCACAAGAGAGGACTTTTCAGATCAAATTGGTACCGTCTCACCGACAGTTGCGTGTACAGCGGCAAAAACAGGGGAACATCCGCTGTCGCGTGCTCGCCCAGTCTGTTGCCCTTCACCGCCACTCCGGCCGTCTCCAGCTTCGGCGGTCCCTCCACCGCGTACTCAATCGGGGGCCAGCTCAGTCCGTCGCCAGCCGTCTCGCGCTTTACTCGGTACTGCCCGCTCTGGGGGCAGTTGTTCAGCGGAGCCGCAACCTGCTTCGGAATCTGAAACAAAGTCGGAGACC
Organism: Radopholus similis; assembly: GCA_013357305.1. Classification (NCBI taxonomy): domain Eukaryota; kingdom Metazoa; phylum Nematoda; class Chromadorea; order Rhabditida; family Pratylenchidae; genus Radopholus; species Radopholus similis. The sequence goes on from VAHH01000091.1 coordinate 2,712, forward strand.
AACAAGATGTTTTGCAACTCCAAAGCTGTGTTCATTTGCCGGCCAACAGAACTTGAACGATGAGTTGGCCCAAACTGCCGCCTTACCGGCGGGCATGACTGCGTCCAGGTCCAGATGCGGTGTTGCTGGTGGGCGATCAGGGCCAAGGAGAGCAGCAGGGCCACCGAGAGGACCAGCGAACAGCGGTTGGCTGGCAGCGAGTGCTTGTGGGGAAAATGCTCCATTCTGGCAGTGCCACCCTCTGGTGTCTGTGTGTTATTATTTGCTTGACCTTCTCACAGTAGCGCCGTTGGAGTCTGAAAGGGACCGATTCTGGGGGTGCTGCCGGTTGCGAGGAAAGGCCAATTTGGCGCCGCGCAAAATGGCACGACAGAATGGACAGCTGCAAAGTTGGGCACCGGCTAATTGGGTTAGCGCCGTGTCTTTCTGTCCGCCCAACTAATGGCCCACATAATAACGGAGGAAGGCACCGGCCAAGGGACGGCAAACTCCAAAGTGTCGCGGCGTTTGCCCTCCGCTGTCGGTCTCGGGTTGACGGTCTTTCTCTTCTCCGCTGTTGTTAGCTAGCATCCCATTTGTGATGGTTTCCAATTATTAACCGGTTCCGCCGAGGTCCTTTGGGTCTGTGCCGGCCCCTTGCCGTATGGCCCTGCCAATTGCCATTGTCCCCGGATGACGGGCACTCGCCCTCCGCCGTTTGGCCTTTGGTGGGGGTAAACGGTGGGAACGCGGGATGAGATTGATGGGCAAAGGTTGTGGTGTTTGGGTTTTGGGTTGGCGCCTCTCTCCCATCGCTCAATTTGGCACGCACGGCGCAACCATCGGCCATTGTCCTGCGCCACCCATCCGTCGCCAAATGGGCATTTCCTTTGCGCGCAATGAATCACCAGGCAGTCACGAATGTTTGGCATCGGCGGCCGGGGCTGTGCATTTTGACGGCCGGGATTCAATTAAACGGGCCTCGGATGGACAAACAAAAAGGGCGACGAGGCAAGGGTCAAACGGCAATTTCCCGCGGGTTGGCCGCGAGGGGCAAATGAAAGCGAGTGCAATGGCATTTGGTTTCCTTTTCAGTTTTATTCTTTAAATTTGGGGTAAATGTGGGCTTTTGGTTGAGACTGCAAAATCTCAACGTGACGCATCAAAGGAGTGAAGATTGAGACTGGAACTGGAGAGGACACTGAGCGAGGAGACCGGCCAAGCGGGAGGAGAGGAGGGCCAGCCTAGAAGCAAGTGCTCGTGCTCTGCGGGTCCGTCAGTCGGCGCTGTCTCCCTCTTCGTCCTGCACGTCCAGCACGTGCACATCCGGCGCGCCCTGGCCCAGCGGGCCCTTCAGCGCGTGCACTCCCTTGTACTCCTTGCCCCAGTGGTCCACCTGCGGTTGGCTCAGAAAAGGGACTGTGTGTCCGCTGACCGTGTTCCGCCACTGCTCCTGCTCCGACTTGTCCGAGGCCAGCTCACCCAAGTAGACTGAGCCGATCACGTCGTTGCCGGTCACCGATCTGCGAACAACGCAAATAAAAATGGGTTTCTGTAGTTTCGCCTTTCGAACAGTCAGTCACCTGGAAAGGTCGTGCACGGAGATGGTGATCTTGGTGCGGATCAGGTCCGCCTCGCGAGTGCTGATCAGGAACATCACCGCCTCATTGTACACTGCCGTGGTGGTGCTAAACCCAAAAACTACAGCTCTCGGGGTCCGATTGGCGACTGGTTCAGTTCACCTCTTGAGCACGCGCGAACTCTTCACCACCTCGGGGCCTGTCCCCTGCTGCATGCGGATCCGGATCTGGACGTCCGGCGCCCCGATGATGCCCCACTTGGGCAGGTCGTCCGCCTTCTTCAGGTTGATGGTCAGCCGGCGCGCCTCTTTCTCGATGCACGTGCTGATGTGCAGTTTGCCCAGCTTCTTGGCGGCGGAGAACAGCTTCAGCTCCTCCACAATGCGCAGCTCCTTCTTCGACTTCAGCTGTTGCGTCAGGTCGCGCAGCGGGATGCGCACCTTGTTGGGGGGAGGGGCATAAAGGTGGCCCTGGACCAGTACCTCGCCGATCTCGATGTCCTTCTGCAGCTTCTGCGCACTGCTGTGGCACACCTCGACCTGCAGGTGCTTGGTGTCGATCTCCTCGGTCGGGACGCCGTCGAAGAAGAACTCCTGCGCGGATCGCTCAGCAGCCGAATGGTTGTCTGTCGCCCACCTGGTTGAAGACCACGTCCCTGCCCCGCTTGACCACGCTGCTCTGCTGCTGCTTCTTGCCGGGCGTCAGCGACAGTTTGCAGAACGGCTGGATCTCCAGCTCGGGACGCAGCTCGCCCGCCAGACCTGCACCGAAAGTTCGTCTTCCCCGCAAAATCTTTCCTAATCCCGGTCCACCATTTTATTTCAAATCAACTCTCTCCCTCCAAACTTGGCAAGAACGGATCCGAGTTCATCTCTTGTCGTTTCCTTTTGGAGGTGGTCTTTCCCGCATTAGCATCCAGGTCACCTTCTATTTTGAGCACGTTGACGCGAAGGCGTTTGCGCACGGGGAAGTGCTGCAAACGGGCAGACAGAACACAATCAGTCGGTTTCGCAATTCAAATTGGACCTGCAGCGTGACGTGGATGAGTCCGAGGCCCCTGGGCCGGGGGTGCTCGGCCCCGTCCGCCGAGGTGCTCGCCTCCGCCGGGCACTGGCCGGAGGGCCCCGAGAAGGAGGCGGACACGCCGCCGCAAAAGCCGGGTCCGTTCGTGTAGAGAGACGGGTCGAAGCCGAGCACCGACGGGTCCGCCACGATCTCCGCGTCGCTGCCCGACCGAGACGCGTTGTAGTTCAGCTGCGAGCGAGTGAAGAACATGCATTGATTGTGTGGGAGGGGAGGTATGTGTGCATCGTGGTCTCGTCCCCGGTTCCCGCCCAATTTTGCGCACCTGGCGTACATTCATGGCGCTGGCCGACTGGTGGGCGGGTCTGAAGCCGGCTGTGGAAACGGGCCCCTTCATTTGGGGGACTCCGGGAGAGCTGGGGCCACCGGGAGTGGGCGACGCAGGCAGGTTCAGATTCAGATTAGGTAATCGGCCACGAATAAATATCAGACGATTGTGTCCCGAAGGGGGTGCGGAGGGACGGCAATCCGCACAGAGGCTCGGCTCAGGCGCCGACTTTGGAGAAATGTGCGCGGGGCCCAGTCAAAAACGCCATTAGTCTGGTGCACTTTGCAGGGCGAGCACTGCGCACGTCGTTAGAGACCCGGGGGAGATTGCGCCGCGAATAATTGGCGCCATTTGAGCCCTGGGGCTTCCAGGCGCCGGAATGGCCCAACCTCCCTCAACCACGGCTGACGCACACATTCCCCGCACTAATTGGAATCGCGAATTGGGGGGGGGGCGCATATTAAAAGGGCTCGACGGGGCACTGGGCAAACAATGGCGCTGGGGGTGCGAGGGCCAGGGACGGCGGCAACTTAGTGCCAGATGGGTCTCGAGTGGAATTCTGGGGAGGGAATGGGCACCCATCCGAAGGCCATGATTCCCCCGAACGGCGAAAGCACTTATTACATATTTGTGACGGTGTGTCGAGGGTCGGGTCTAAACGCAAATTCGAAAACGCCGGAACAAGGGGTTTCGCCCTTGTGGGAGGGAGCCGAGACTTTTGCGCCCAATTCGGGGATAAATGCCCGGGAGTGCGGAGTTGCCTCTTTCCCTGGCCGCCATCATCGTGCGTGGATCCTTCCCCTGGGGCGGAAGGAAGTGCCTCCGGCCGCTCCAATGACGGATGGGCGCTTAGGGCCCGGGCAGGCCGCCGCTCCGGGCCCTCTTGCGGGTAATTTTGCCCTCTGCGATGATTTCGGGGCTTAGGGCCCAATCGCCCAATCCGGGCGGGGATTAGGGCTTACGCGGGGGGCAAAAGTGGCGCTCAAAACGCAATTTGTCTCTGGCGCGGGATGGGGAGGGGGGGGGCGTGGGGCCGGCGAACAATTGCGCGGCCAGGGCAGAGACCAACCGGGGCAAACAAAGGTGGGCCACGGGGAGGTGGGGCGTGAAGTGTGGGCGCAGAGTGCGAGGAGAAGTCGGCAGAGGCGGATTGGCTCTGAGGCTCTGGGCATCCGCGGCCAGGCACAGGTTTCTTCCGGCGCCCACTTTAATAATTCATTTCGGCGGCTGGGCCGGATTTGGGCGCCAAAAGCGATGAATTTAAGAGCGGCACAAGGTTTCCCTGTGCGGTCGAGAGCAGCCAAATTGGCGTCCAATTGGCATTTGCGCAAATTGGCAGACAATACGCGGAATCGGCGAGAGTCAGTTTCGAGGGGCACTCGAAAAGACTGGCCAAGTGGGCCGTTGGATGCTGGCTCTGACCGGGGCAAGTGCCATCCACTCTGGCTGTCTCGAGGGCCCGGAAACCGAGAGCGGGAGACTTCTCGCAACCGTCCGCCGAACGGACAACAAAACGGCGGACAGATGGCGCACGCATTGCAAATGAAATGATATGTGCGAACCAATGAATTATGGGAGCGGCCAATTAGTCGTGCCATTGTGCCTGCGCCGCTCCCTTCCGGTGGCGCTGGCCCGAAATAGAAATGGGAATTCGGCCGTTCTGCCGCTGCTGCGGCCTAATTCGAACGTTTGTTTTCGGCTCGGGCAAATTTAACGCAATTTGTGCGAATGCCAAGGCACGGCCCAGGGGGTCGCGTCACCCGCGGAAAGGCACAACATTAGGCTTGAATAATTCGGTTTTGGCCCTGAAAAGCCACACCTGCTCAATGGATGGCGACAGCGAGGACGAGGTGGAGTGCTGTCCGCCGCCCGAGACCGCGTCGCTGTTCGGCGTGGTGGTGAACTCGCGGCGCAGGATGTGCTGCTGCTGAAGGGAGTCGGAGATCAGAAGAGGGACGGATCCGAGCAAATCGTCGAGACGCGGCACTCGCCTCCAGCAGATGGGCCATGCTGCCGGAGCCGTTCCGCTTCAGGTTCAGGGCGCTGATGGCGGCCAGGTCGCTCATGACGGACGGCGAGTCGGAGGAGTACTTGCGCGCCGGAGAGCAGGCCTCGCCCTTGTGCGGCGGCTCCAGCTGGTCCGCCGCCGAGTTCGGGTCGCGGGGGGACGCAGGCGCAGAGGCTGCAAGGAAGGAACGCGAAATAGCCGTTCTCCGAAAATCCGGTTTCTGGGTTGCCTGCGTGCTGGGGGACCGGCTGTGGCGGGGCGCTGAGCGAGCAGTTGCTGTTGACGGCGGGTGCCGTCGATTCGGCGGCACCTGGCGCCGCCGCTTCGTCCACACCGGCGGCAGGTGATTGTTGACTGGCCACGGCGGCGCTTACGCGCCTTTTTATTATGGCGGCCCTGCCACTTGGCGGTTCCTGCTGCTGGTCGGTGGAGGCGGCGCGCGGCAGTTTGATGACGGCACAAGGCGTGGAGGACGACGGGACGGCGGGCGGCCCGGTCGGCGTGTCGCCGGTTTCCAGGGACTGCTGCTGACGCGGACAGGGCGGCAGCTGGGCCGGTCTGAACGGGTCAAAGCGCGCGTAAGGGGACACAGGACACTCTTCGTCGCAAAGGCCCACCTTCCGTTCTTGGCACTCCGCATCGACGAACTTCTGTGCAGCGGCTGCACGGGTGCCGCTAGGGCGTTGGCCGTGGGGTGGGCCCGCTGGAGGGACGGTCCGGCGGGCGGGAGGGCGGCTTCGGCCGGAGAGGCCATCATCTGAACGGGCTCCGGCGGAAGCTGCCGCCGACGCGAGGACGCCCTCCGCTCGAAGGGACTGCGGGGGGGCGACACCCCACTGCCCCAGGGCGTCTAGATGTGCACCGGTAAAGACGTTAAGAGCCACCCCGCTGCGCCCACCGGACTGGTGTCGGCCATCAGGATGGCCGGGGGCCGGTCGGTGGTGCCGCTCAAAGGCAGCGGGGAATTCAGCTGCTGCTGCATTAGGAGTGGCGGGGGAGTGGGCAGGACCCGGGGCGAGCTCGAACGGCGCACGATGGCCGTTGTGGAGGTGCCGTCGATGGGGCTCAGTGTGGGCACAGCGCCGACGGCGGGGGACGGCATCGCCTCGGAGCCGGCCAGAACTTCGCCGGCCAGCCGTCCGTTGGCCAAGTCGAGCGGCGTCGGCGGCAAGTGTCTGCGGCGATGATACGCGGCGCTGGGGTCCAGCAAGTGCTGCTGCAACAATCCCATGCTGCTTTTTTGGGAACGACTCCAGGGGAGGAGGACGCGAAAAGGCGGGCGAATAGGGCACAGCCCCCGAACCACCCATTTCTCATCGCCGCCAAAACGGGCCAGCCTAGCTCAGTCCAACGTCCCTTCAGCTCACCGACGCGTACTGCTGCTGCGTCATGATGTGTCCGTTGTGCTGAGTGGCGGTCAGCGTGGGGGTCATGTCGTTGTCTTCCTCGGCGCTGTGCTCCGGCTGAACGTACAGGGCGGGCACTACGCCTTCCGCGTAGCTGTTGCGTCTGCGCTCGCGCTGCGGAAACGCTGAACTGGGGGAGAGCAGGTTGTTCACGCTCCTCTTGTGGAGGGGGCCCCCTCCGCCGGAAGTGACGCCGCCGCTGCCTCCTGGCACAAAGCCGGACACCGAGGCGGCGCTGCCGCGGCGCTCCTTCCTCGCGCTGATGCCGAGGTGCGCCGCCATCACCATCACTCCGTCCGACGGCTGTTGTTTTGTGTTTGCTTTGCCCTGTGGACTGGACTGGACTGGGAACTGGTTGAACGAGTCGGCGGGAGTGGGACAGACTCGCGGCACTTTTCTTTCCGTATTTTGGGAGTAGACCCAATCGGAGGTCCCCCCGTCCGGCCAAGCATTTGCATATTCCCCATTCGGCGGAAGTCCCGTTTTGGCACGCAACGCCAAAACTGGAGGCCCAGCCGGTCACGCACCAGCTGTGCCAGGGTCGAGTGGGGTGGGACGGATTGTCGCCAAAAGTGGAGATTGGCGGCAGCGGCAAAAATGGCATGCAGGGGCCCGATTTGCCGTTGCAAAGGCGCTTATGTGTGCGCGCCTAAATTGAATTTGGGCGAGAAGAGCGAAGGAGACGGACGCACAAAGGGCTCAACGATTGCGTTGGGCACTGCGAGTGACACCACTGCAGTTGCGCGGCACAGGACGGCGGCGGGGCAGTGGGCCAATTTGGCAGTTTGGCCCCGTTTTATTGTCCCGCCCAGTCCAATTGGGGACACTTTTTGCGCCCGTTCCCGCGAGATGGATGGACCGGGCAGGACTGTTGGCAGATGGGCCGGCCAAAGGCCTCGCGCCTAATTGTCCCGGCGAAGGCTCTCCGCACTTCTCGAATCGATTGGCCAAAGGCGGGACAAGGGACGGATGGGCGGCGCTCTTCATTTGCATTCTCCCGTCTGGGCGCCGCTCTCCGTTCTCACTCCCATTGTTTGCCCAATCCGGAGCCCTCTTATTAGGCATTCCGAAATGCGGGCGGAAGGGCGGGACCTGGCCCTGGCCGGGGACACGGAGTCCCATCTCCCATGGTCCCATCGCTGGATGTCGCCTAATGGTGCGGCGCCCTTCCATGAGAGTCCAGAGGCCCAACTATGGACTGGCGAGGGGTCTTTCCAAAGGGGACAAGTGCCGCCAAATCACGCGGAAAGAAGGCGCCTTTTTCACGGTCCAGTTGGGGCCAGGAGTGCTCGGGCCATCCGTGGAAAGGGAAATGCAATGGATCCGGGGCATAGTGCAATGTCTCTCCGTTTCACGCCATCCGAGCCGAACAATGGATGAGTTTCGCTACGGTCTCCGAATGCGGCTCTGTTGCGAGGGAGTCCCCAAAATGGAAGCGGGGGAAGTGAACCAGCGCCACATTTGTGTGCCTTTGAATTTGGACCTGCAAAGGCGCCCGTGCACAATGGCCTGACGGGGTGCCGCCAGCACGGCAACGGCAATTTGGCCAAAGGGCGTTCGCCAGTGGCAATTGTGGCGCCCTGTCCCCTCAGCAGCAGCAGTGTTCCAGTCCAGTCCAGTCCAGTGAGGCAAACGAACGAACGAACGAACGGTGGTGGGTGGATGGGGCGACCAATGGGCAGAGCGCGAGGGCGGAAATACGCGGGACACGCGAAACAATGAGCCATTGAGAAGCGATCGGTAATGTCGGTGGGCAAGGAATGAAGATCAAGGGACGCTATTCCTTTGGGCTATTCGCTTTGGGAGACGCCACTTGGCCGGAACAAATCGGCCCAGGGCCGGAAGGGGTTGTTGTTCCGGACACTTGCACAGATTTATTTATTACTATGCAAAAAGTGGGAATCGATGGGCGCCTCACAAATGGATTGGCGAATTCATCAGGCCAACCGCGGCGGCACTCCGCACAAGTGCCGTCCTCGTCGCGAGGGTGCGGCAGCCCTCTTGTGTCGGCCGGAGCGACAGATTTGCGGCGGCAAAACAAAACGGGAACAAAAAGACGCGGACTTCCGCCGCCCCTTCCCCGGGGAACAATCCTCCCGTCCGCGCCAAAAGACACTCCGCGAAGAAGGCTTAATTTCTCAAATGAAATGAACGCCGCTGGGGGATTGGGCGGACACCAGAGGGATCCGAGCGGAGCGGCTGGGCCGGAGTGGAGAGTGCGCAATTAAAGATGGCACTGGCAAATTGCGCATTTGGAGAGGCCTGGGGCGATATAAAATATAAATACGCCAAAGTGTGCGCTAGAACAATGGGGGAGGGGGAGGGGAGGGGAGGAAGTGCGTGTCGGACATGAGATGGGATGGGACCTCGGGGAGCACCAATAAAGGGGCGGGGGAGATGGCAATCTCCGAAGGCGGCGGAAGAATCCAATCCATCCGAACAGTCGGCATCGGCTCTGGCTGGGCAGTGAACTCGGACTCACAGCCCAATTTCCGCGGGAGAGGTTGGGCTGGTGAGAGTGGAGGCGAGGACGCGACGCCGCTTCTCGGCACATAATCCCGCCGGAAGGACGCGAAATCACAAACGGGCACGGCAGAGGGTTTAGAGGCTTCGCTCGAATTAGACCGCGTAAGCACTAAGCGGTCGGTGTGTTGGCGGACACCTTTGACTCCAAAAGGGAGAAGGGGGGCAGTCCAGCACCCAGTGATGCAAGAGACCACTGGATGGAGTCGTTTTCTCTCGGTTCCGGAAGAAAGGTTTTTGGCGGAATCGCGAGTCCTGTTTTGGCCAGGAAGTGCGACACTTTCGCTCTGCTGCCGTCGGCCGATTCGCATAATTTTCGTCTGACGAAAGGTGGCGGCGAAAGGGCAGAATTTACAAATTGCGTGGGAAGGAGGGAAGGGGGGAGGGAGGGAAGGGGAGGCGGGGAAGTGGGAGGCGGGCAGCGGACCTGAATGTGCGCGAGTGCGGAGATAAACAAACAACGGCGGCCGAGGGCGGCAATCAACGCCGATTCAGGGTCCGGCTGGGGAAAACGGCCAAAGTTGGACGGGCAGGAGTGCCTTTCTCGGCTCCCCGGCCCTTTCTTTATGCGCGCGCCATCGGTCCCAATGTGCAGGGAGTGGCGCCATTTTAGCGCTGGCGCGGCATCAAAATCGAATCGGAAGTCCGTCGTCGTGTGACGAGTGCGCCCCAAAGGGAAGTGCGTAGGGGGCAGGACCAGCGTTGACTCTGCGGCAATTATGCGCCCATTGAGGGAAAGGCCGGCGCCCGCCGCATTGTTTCCATCCGCGGAAGTGAATGCTGATCTCAAAGGGACGGGGGTCGGTCTTCTGCAGCACACCCGTTTGCCTTCTCTGACGACACAATGCGCTCGCATTCGGTTTCGCCAACGGCCCATCCATTCGTTTGCGTCAAGCGATGAGCAATTTATTTTTGGACGCGCAAGGGCGATTATTCCGCGTGGCCGGACAGCGCGGCAATTAGCGGTGGAAAACGAGGGCGAAGGCTGCGGATTGAATAAATGTCGGCGAAGAAGGGGTGTTGGGTCGGGATGGAAAACAACGCCTTTTAGTTGTGTGGGAAACAGCGGGAAAACAAGGCGAATGCAAAACAAACAGAAGGAAGGACACTTGTGCGCGCATTCGACCGAAATTGACGCTGCGGAGATTCCGTCCAACGGCCGGAATGGCGCCTTCCATTCATTCGCTGCACTGCACAACCAACGCAAAAAGCTTCCGGAATGCCCAAACAAATGCATTTTCTGAAAGGGCAATTTGTCTTCGGGAATCAGAGCAAAACAACGAATGGGGGAGGGGAGAGACCCCTAATCCCCTGTCACCTGCCAAATGGACGACATTTAGGCCAATTAGCCGGGGCAGGGGAAGTCTGTGGAAGCGAATGCGTCTCTTTCCCACATTTGCGCCTTTCCGTCTGCGGCGGGAAAGAAGCGAAAGACCACTTGGAATTGGAACGGGGGGACAAATGGATGTGCGGGGATTGAAACGCGGAGAAGGGGCATATTCCGCTGAGGAATGTTTGTTGACTGGCACCGACAAATGGCGCCAATTAGCAGCTGCCGAGTGCCGACGCTGCGCCTTCTTCGGTGTGACGCAGGCGCAGATGTGTCGGTGGGCACTGTCCAATCGAGGGATGGATGGAGTGGCCTTGGCCCGGGTCCGTCAGAACGCGGCTCCCCCAGACCCAATTCCCGTCGGCGCCTCCTATCTGGGCATTGTCCCATTGGCAATTGGGGCTCGAGGGCCCTGTCCCCAATTGCCGTGTGGCTCTCCCACTCGAGGGCCTCTCCGGCAGCGGACAAGAAAGAGGACAAATATTGCAACGTTCACCAGAAGCCAATTATTTTGGGGAAACGCCGGAAGGGACACAAAAAACGCACTCTACGCGGAAAACGACACGAGCCGGGCAAACAACGTCCCGCTCTGGGCCAATTTTCGCTCGGAGCCGATGTCTCTGATTCGGCCGAATTCTCCCTGGCAGTCCATCCAAATGGCAATCTTGGATTGTGTGCCCATTGTTGGTTCTTTTTGCAGATTGGGGATGGGAACGGGCGGGGGGAGTGCCCTCCAAGTGAGTCCGCTGTTCCGCGTAAACGATAACACCAGTCCCAGTCCAATCTCGAAATTGGCCGGAGACGGGTCAAATTGGATCGGCTCCAATTTGGCGGCTGTTCGTGTTTTGCGGCCAAATTGGCTTTGCATTGGGGACGTCAACCGACGGCCAGAGCCAGCTTTATGCCTAGAAAACGAAATTGGAGGCGAAATGGGCCGGTGGACGGTTGCGGACTCGTTTCGCCGTTTCACGGTTGCTGTCGGCGCCACCCGCCGAACGGGTTCAGCCTGCCCAGCAGTCCGCCTCCGCCGCCCGCGTTCTGCTGTCGGAACGGCGGTGCTCCGGAATGACCCCCGTCTCACCTGTGCGGCCGATTCCTCACTATCCGGGTCCCCGAGTCTGTTGGAAATCGCTTTTGAAGGGAGATGCTGATTCTGTATCCACCGGTTGGTGGCCCTGCCCCCGTGGAGTCTGTCCCCCGCTCTTGTGCCGTCCCCGTCCTCGGCCTGCCCTCTGATGATCCCGGCCCTGGCCCTCCCGTTCGAGTTCGTCTTCACCATCTGGCGCCGTTTTTTCTTCACCACGCGTGATCTATCCGGCGCTGAATGCAAACAAATTGACAGTTCTCAGACCGCTTCCGGCACTCACTCTTCCTGTCCTTCGTCCTCTGCTTCTTCCGCGGCCTCTGCTCCTGCTGCCCCTCCCCCTCCCCCTCCTCCTCCTCTTCCTCCTCCTCGTCCTGCAGCTGTTCCTCGTACGACTCGCTCCTGTGTTCCTCCGCAAACTGCCCTTCCCTACGGCCCTGGGCCCTCTGGCGCAGCCTTCTTCCCCGCCCGTCCTGAGTGTACTCCTGCTCCTCCCACTCCTCGTCGCTGTCCCCCGCCTCCTGCTCGTCTTCATCCTCTTCCGACGCAGCTTCATCGGACACACTTCGCATTCCATGTTTTCGCTTCGCAAACGTGTACACTGCCTCCAGCTTCCGCTGTCTGCGTCCTTTGGCCTCTTTCCTGGCCTTGCGGCCCTTGCGATACACGTGGTACGCGCCAAATGCCACGATGCCGCCGAGCAGCAGCGGCAAAAAGCGCTTGCGACGACGTGCCACTTGTTGCGGCGCCTGCCTGAAGGGCGCATCATTCGTCGATGCCGAGCACTGTTCCGCGTCCTCACACGGGGCGGACATCACTGCGACGTGGCACAATTCCAAAATCAGCCATGCGCCCGCAATGGCGGAGAGAAACAGTGCTCTCATATTCGGGTTTGGTGTAAATATTGTTTTGGCAGTTTTGGCGTTGTTCTCTCCTCGCTCGGCTCTTCCTTGCGCCCTCCTACTCAGATCGATAACCTCTGAAACGATCGATCGCAAATGTTTTGCGTTTTTGGACCATTTCATATTTATTCGAGTCAAAAGGCAAACGAATGGCTTTTTCGTCTAAGGGTTTTTCTGACCTTTTACACCATTTTCAATTGGATTTCTTTGCTGCGTTTATTCAATGGCAGCTTGTTTGCACTGCACATCAGCAGAAAGGAGAGGACCACTTGCCATTTGTCAATTAAATAAGTGCAGAATTGAATTGGAAACATCTTTTTCTTGTGCGGCTTTCCAATCTTTTGAGTGGGAGTGCGAGAACACCGATGGATGGGAGTGAATGGACCAATCGATGGATGTGGATTTGCAGCAGCGGGCAAACAAGTGTGCGCCGCCCAGCCGTCGACCAGGCTTTTTCTATGCGCGATCTCCGATTTTCGCACTCTTCTCCTCGGATGGCATCACTTTTGCAGAAACCGTTTCAAATGTTTGAATCCGCTCTCAAGTCTCAATTTTCAAATGTTTGAATCCGCTCTCAAGTCTCAATTTTCAAATGTTTGAATCCGCTCTCAAGTCTCAATGTGTCCAAAGCTTGTCTTCATGTCCCAACCGGTGTGCTCTTTCCCTCTCGTTGTTTGCCAGTGTCGTCTATTTTCGTCTTAGTGCCCAAGTTGTTTGCACGCCGAGAGACAATAACAACCCTAATTCCCCCATTAATTCATCGGCACAACAACCGCATTATTATTTCGGCGGTCCACAATACGCAACTTTGCACCAGCGCCCCTCCGAATGACGATCACCTACTCTTTGGACGTGGCCAACGCCTCCTTTTGCGGCATTCACAAGTTGTTGCTGCGATGGAAGGGCTCCATCTGGAAGTCGATCTGGCCCGAGCTGGCCGGCTGGCTGACCGTCTACTTGGGCCTCTCTTTCTCCTACCGCCTCCTTATGAACAAGACGCAACAAATGCAAGTCCCTCAATGGTTCTGGGCATACGCAATGCTCTTTGTCCGCAGGCTCTTCGAGGACTTGTGCGTGTTCTTCAACGCCTACTCCGACTACATAGTTGGCGTGCATTCAGCACTATTTTGACAGAATTACGCCTTCTAGCCGATCACATTCATGCTCGGCTTTTACGTGTCGGCTGTGTTCGGGCGATGGAACGAGATATTCATGAACCTGGGCTGGATCGACTCGTGGGTTTTCCTCGAGATAGAGGAGAGAACTCTACCTAACTATAGTTCCCTCCTGCACACAGTTGCGCCATTCTTCTCTCCACCGTCGTCCGGGGCAGCACTGAGGAGGCGCGCAACATCCGGCGTAACATTGTGCGCTACCTGGTGCTCGTGCAGGCAATGGTCTACCGGGACATCAGTGCGGGCGTGAAGAAGCGCTTCCCGACAATGGTGAGAATTAGCAAGTAAGATGTGCACATATCTTACTTTTCCAGGATCACGTCGTCACGGCAGGTATTAAAAAATAAACGCAAGTTCAAATTTTGAGCTTTGGAGGCATCATGACAGCGAATGAGTTGCGCGAATTCGACGCCATCGAGACGGAGCACATCAAGTACTGGACGCCCATCCAATGGGCATTCCTGTTGCTCCGAAGGGCTCGGGACCAGGGCCTGATTGACAGCGACTTCATCTACGTCGACATGATGGAGGTGGGGCAGATGTGGGTCTGGGTTCGAACTCTTGCCGCTTTCCAGAAGATCCGGCAGTACCGCGTCAACGTGCTCACACTCACTCTCTACGACTGGGTGCCGATCCCACTGGCGAGTCCCCCAATCCCCCGCCCTCTGCAATTTGCATTGTCCCTCAGTGCAGGTGTACACTCAAGTGGTCAATCTGGCGGTGCGTGTCTACTTCCTGATCGCGTTGTTCGGGCGCCAATTCCTCGTTGGTGAACGTGACCTGCCGGGAAAATCGGTTCTCCTCTGGATCGGGCGCCACATATATATGTGTCCCTTTGCCTTTCCAGAACATCGATTTGGTGGTGCCAGTGATGACCATTTTGCAGTTCCTGTTCTACATGGGCTGGATCAAGGTGGCCGAAGTGCTGCTGAACCCGCTCGGGGAGGACGATGACGACTTTGAATGTGGGCAGGGCAGGAGTGGGGGTTTTCACACATTCCTGGCCAGGCAACTACATCATCGACCGCAATCTGCAGGTTGCAACTGAAAGCGATCCAGACCTGGCAAAAATTCGCATTCACCGCAGGTGGGACTGTGCATCGTGGACGACTGCTACGGACGAGTGCCGTCCCTAGAACGCGACCAGTTCTGGGAGGAGAGCAACCCGCAGTTGCTATACACTCCCGAGAGTGCGCAACGTGCCCAGAACCCCATGATGGGCTCGTGCAACGATGTGTAAGTAGTAGAATGCGGAAGAACTGGGCGAAAGTGGCAGTCTCAGCCAGCAGCAGGAAGACATGTTGCTTCTGCAGCCACGCAAACGACGCCTGATGTCCACCGCTACAGGCCCGACCGCGTTCACCAACAGGGGATACGAGGACGGTGAGGAGGGACCACAATCGGCAGCGCCAGCGGAAGACAACATTGTGCCCGTGCCCAACCACAATCCGCGCCTTCGTGTCAGGTAAAATAAGAGTATTCGACATTCGAATACTCTCGAATTTCGTCAGTCTCTAATCACCTCATTTTCTCCAGCGTTGTGCACAACGCCTACGCGGACTCAAGCAACAAATTGTTCGACACGATGCGACGCAAGTTGTCTCGTTCTCCGAATGCGCATAACAGAAGAAGTGAGAGGCAAACTGGGAGAAATGGTAAATGTTTGATGCATGCGATACACAGGGGGCTCTACCGAAAGCAGTGGCCAGGGACGCGGCTTTGAGAGGGGACACACCGCCAGGCACTGGCCGATTTGATTCGCACACCTTTTTGTTCCACAGGGTCTCGTCCAACTCGGTCTCATCCACCGGCTCTGGTTCTGTCCAACACTTCCTGTGGGGCGGAGGCAAACCACCAAACGGGCATGCACACGTGCACTTTGAGGTATGTGCGTACTCCAAATCAAAAAGAATGAATCCAATAATGATTTAAAATAGTAGGCCAGTTTCACTTACCAATCCTTAGGTGGCAACGAGCGATGCAGAGCGCGCGGAGACGAATAGCGGGGCCAACAAGACGTTGCCCGTAATCGAGGAAGAGGCAGCCTCCGAGGGCGGGCAGAAGTGTTCCACTTCGAACACATCGGTGGAGTCGGTGTCGAGCACGAGCAGCAGCGAAAAAGGTGCAAGCAATGTGCAACAGAAGCGTTATTAGAACAGCATAAAAAGGAGGCATCAGGATTACCTATTTATCTAATATGCGGCGCTCCGAACACTTATTGTTTGTTCGATAAAATAAAATCTTGAATTTCCTGTAATCATCTGGGAGTTTGTAGGTATTAATCGACCGACCCACACAAACAGAAAGACGGGATCAGCAGGGAGCTGCCGAGTCCTTTTCCCCTTCCCAATTGAGTCCTGAGAGCAGCACTTGAGCGGGCCCAGACTGACTGTTCCCAGTCGGTGTGGTCACTTGTGGCTGCTGGCCTTTGTCCCCGCGCATGCACTCCAGTTTTCACTCTTCAGGCCATCCCGAAGGATGTTCCTCTCTCCATGTGCGCGACATCCTCCCAATCCACCGTCCACTCCCGATCATTCTTTGCAGTCAGGCTATTGTTAATATTATTAGTATGTGCCTGAAATAAATGCGCACTACTCCCGCCAATTGTTGCATTGCCACTTTGTGTGCAATTCTGTTGCCAGGCACTGTGCTAGGCGCAACAGTAGAATGGCAGTTTGACCCAACCCAGAGAACGCATCGCGATGCGGCCGCGGAAACAGCGCAGAAAAGGAGCTTCAAAGAGTTACTATACGAAAATTGGCAAAATATTTATTTCAACAAAATCAGTCATTTTACTATTTTTAAATATGCAGCGCACTTTTAAAAACTTTTGTTTTAGCTACAAATTGCTGCGTTTGAACCCGTGTACTGCAGCCCAGTTGGAATGGCTTCACGAGCTGTACACCAGCGATACGGACTCACCTCCGCCCTTTTTCGATCTGGACTTCTGGCAACCGCCCGCCCAGCTAAATGTGCTCGTCGATGTGACAGTAATGATTATTGATTAATGATTAATGAGTGTAATACCTGATACTATTATGAAATATGGCAAACATCCACTAACGAGGCAAAACTCCCTCCAAAATTTACTTTTCAGTTGCCACTATCCCGCATCCCCAAAATTTTGAAACTTAGCTTACGTCTAAGCACACTGCTTGCTGATTTGTGGCCCTACTGATTTGCATGCTATCTCTATTTTATCAAACGAGCTGATGCCTAAATTAATTTTACTGCCAAAAAGATCAAATTCGCTGCAAAATAATCCTCCAATTTTAATTCTTTATTGCCTAATAAAGTAATAAAAGAATCGAATCTATTGCCTAAAACGATCCTCCAATTTTTCATTGCCTAGAAAATTAAGTTGGATCGCCGGTATGTGGTGAGCTACAATAAAAATAAAAGGAAAAAAGGAATACCAGGGTCTCCCTGATCTCCAGAACTACTTGTTGATCTCCATTTCAGGTCTCCCCCATCGACGCCCAATTGTTTTTTGACGAGCTAAGAAGGCGCAACTTTGACTACTTTGTGATTGCGGACGACTTGCAAGGGTATCAAAGTATCAATTCACAAAACTAATTACCTAAACTGTCTTTTTGGTCAACGAATAAATTTGTCCACAGATTGATAGAGCGCGAGCGACAGCCCGAACAAGAGGAGTCGCAGCCGCAACAAATGCGAGATGACTTCAGTTTGCTCAGCGAGACTAGACTGTTGCACCGGAGCAAAGAGCCATTGTATCGTTATGATCGCTACAACCCATTGACGCGCATCGAGGAGCAAGTGCGCTGACCAATATTTTATATTTCCAATCATCAATTTATTCGATGAAAGAAAATATTTTTAATTTGAGCTATTCCGTTTGCGTGAGGTGAATCCGCGTATTGTGACACTGTACGAAATTGGACGTTCACACGAGAACAGGCCAGTAGCCATTTAGCGAAGACAATAACTCCCATTCGCTGGTTTCAGGTCCATCGTTACGGCAAAGGTGTCCGCTCGTGAACACACACCCGAAGAACGCTTTCGACCCTACAAAGGGCCTGCGGTGTGGATAGACGCAGGCATTCACGCAAGGCACGCAAAGAGCACTTTCAGGAAGCATATTTTTTGACTTTACCATTCCACTTAAAACGCAGAGAGTGGATAGCCCCAGCCACCGCGATGCTGTTCATTGCTCGTCTGATCAACGGCTACAACTCGCACGACGCGAACATTCGCTACCTGGTCGAACACTTTGACTGGTACATCACTCCGGTACTGAACCCCGATGGGTAAGGGGCGTGTTTTAGATGAACGAAAAAGGCTTTTCAGTTACGAATATTCGCACACAAAGGTTGCAATTTAAAGCGACTCGCGTCTGACTGTGACGTTTTGTTGAAGAACAGGATGTGGCGCAAGAACCGGCGGCCAGCGTTCTGCAAGCAGCAGTACTTCAACCGGATCTGCTGCTCCGGCGTGGACCTAAACCGGAACTTCGACTGGTTCTGGTCAAGTGTGTCCCCCCCCCCTTTGGCTCTCCACCCTCACACTTTGAATCCTTTGCGCTTGCAGCCACCGGCTCCAGCAGTGACCCTTGCCATGAGACCTACCACGGGCCGACCCCGTTCAGCGAGCCGGAGTCCCTCGCCGCGAGGGACTTTCTCGAGGCGCACCCGGTGAAGGCCTACTTCACACTGCACTCCTACTCGCAACTCTGGCTCATTCCATACGGCCACAAGAAGCGCAACTACCCGGAGGACTACGCCAAAATACAGGCAGTAGCAGGAATTACGCTTTCAATTAGCGCAAACCTAACGAATTTAAAAGAGACGTTTTATTTTCCATTTTCACTTTGATTATTTACACGATGTCGCACAATTCGATAGATAGGTTTGAATTTATAGCGTCCACTATCACTGAAGGCGGTGCAGGCTCTGCAGCGGCTGTACGGCACAGAGTACCAAGTTGGCTCCGGGGCGGACCTACTCTGTTTGTGCAGTGCCTACTAACCTTCAGTCACACGCTTGCATTGCCCTTCCAGATGAGGCCTCCGGCGCATCGCACGACTTCGCGAAGGGTTCCCTGAATGTGCCCTTCTCATTCCTGATCGAGCTGCGCCCACAGAACACGCTGCACAGCACCGGGTTCCTGTTGCCGGAAGCCGAGATCATGGATACGGCCGAGGAGACGTGGGAGGCAGTGAAGGTGCAAGAACCGGATTCAAGCATAATAAATGACGAAAACATGCGAGTTCTATCTGCCTCAATCTAAAGGTGGTAGCGGACGAGGTGCTGGACAAGTTTGGGTTGGACGAAGACGGCAAAGGTCTAGACGGATGGAAGAGTGAGAAATGGGGTGGAAAATGTGGTGGACAACACCCCGATTGCCACAGAGACATCGACAGAAGGCACCACGCCTGTGCCGAGCAGCACCACAACAACAAGCAAGACAACAACGACATTGACACCTCCGCAGACGACTCAGTGGTACTCTACAATTGAAGCGAAGACCCGACGGACGACAAAGAAACCCAGCACCAGACACACGTTTCGCCCGAACACAGTCGCACCGACTACGGAGGAACAGAACCAAAAGGCCACCACCGTTCAGTCGGTGCTCACCTCAAAGTAATTTTTATTAGGTCATCAAACATAATCAATTGGAACTATGGCTGAGTAGGTTATTTTGGCTTATGCCTAGCCTAAGCTTATGTCTACGTCTAGTGTAGCCAAGTAGGTGATAAAATGGCATGTCATAACTTTGTCCAGATAGGTCGGATCGCCAAGAGAGAAACCCCTATTCGGCGGAAGAAAAAACTACGTGCCGTTTTATTAATTATTACATATATGCTATTGTCCTAATCCTAGACCTCAAAACGCTCAAATTCCGCACTCCCAGGTCGTTGCCTGTAGCGGGCACGGTTCCGACGCCGACGAGTGGCAAAGGTGGTAAGCCGGGCAGCAGGGCGCGTCCCAATTCACCCTCTTCTGGCGGCGGTGCCGCTTCTTCGTCCGCATCCGCGGAGGAGGAGGAAGCGGGCGAGCGCAAGACAATCGTGAATGTGAAGATTTGCACCGGCAAGGCAATCCAGCCGCCCGATTTGGTGATTGAGGAAAGCGTTGAGGAAACAGTGGACGGCGATGGAGAGGAGGCCGAGGGGCAGGCAGGCGGCTCATTGCCGGGCAATAATAGAGGTCGTTCGTGGGGGTCTTCAATGTTCAACCAATCCACACACTGCAGAGATTCTGTTGCCTCACGCGCCCAGTCGGCTGATCAAATGCCGCGACTGGTCGGCCTACTGCAAATGGTGGCGAATGCACTCGCTCTGCTCCGACCCCAGGTCCCTCTAACAGCAAATTTGCGTTCTTTTGCCGAATAACGGCTAAATGGGGGGAATTCATCCAAACGGTCCCTTCTTGCAGGGTGCGGAAGATGTGCACACTGAGTTGCCTTGTGGAGTGCCAAATCTGACTCTCCGACAAACGACACAGATCTACTCAAAATTTCAATCGATATTTATTGCATAAATGCCAAGACATCAGTTGCTATTTTGCCCTTTCTCGGGCGCCTTTGCAATTTGAAGTTTATGGCTTTCTCTCTGCTGGTGAGCGCGGAGTTCCAAATTGCGCGATAGAGAGCGAAAAGCACCTCGTCATTTGGTCGGCAAAGGGCAGTGGGAGGGGCAGCGAAGGTTCCCTCGCGTCATCATAAAAGTCGAACAGCGGCAGGCGAACAGCCATTTCGCATTCTGCTCACTTTTTTACTCGCGCGGAATTTCTTTAATGACAGCAGAATACGACTACCGACCGCAGCCTCACCAAGGCAATGGATTCATTCTTCGCCAGAAATTCGTCAACTCTCTCACATTTATTTGTAGCCACGTTGGCCGAGTTCCGTTCAATGCTCCAGCGCAGAGACTCGTCAGTGCGCAATTTGCAGGTGATAATGATAACTCATCCCTCCTCGACTTATAATAGAGAATGCTCATCCACAGGCATTCCTGCAGCACTCCGAGAACGGACTGTCCAACTGCTTTCACCGGTCCGAGAAGAGTCCTGAGGATGTAATCTACGAACTGTTCAAAATGCCCAACAAGCCGGAGGCGTCCATTGGCAAATTGCTCACGGTGGGATGGAATGAAAGATCTTCACGAAAGGGAAGAGAAACGCAAAGCTGTTCTGGAAACGAAACCTCTTCGGGGGAGGCCGCCCCGTTTCCTCTTTTGGACTGTTTTTTGTCCAGGTGCTCAAGTCGTACGGCCTGCACCCGCGGAGTGACCCGCGTTTGCGGCCGATGATGGAGCGCATCTGGACGGTAGAGCGCCAGTCGGAGGAGCAAAACGCGGAGAAGAAGGAGTCGAGGCATTGGAAATTGGGCAAGGACCAGTTCCAGCAGTGCGTGGCCGAGTCACTGTCGCTGATCACACGCACGCTGCAGAACAGTCTTGTGATGCCGTCCTGGGCCCATTTTTGTGCCATCATGCGCCACATCTACGAGATGTGTGTGCCCATTCGCGGTGGCACTGTGGCCAGCTACATTCCGCAATTGGCCCGTTTGGACCCGTCCAACTGGGGAGTTGCCATCTGCACCGTTGACGGACAGCGGTTCGCACTTGGCGACACCAAAACGGCGTTCTGCCTTCAGAGCGTGTCCAAAGCGTTCAATTACGCAATTGCCGCATCAGAGCTCGGCGCCGATGGAGTTCACAACTACGTCGGGCAAGAGGTAATGCAGACAAGAACACACTTCTCCGCACTCTCAATCAGCCGTCGGGGCGCCTATTCAATGAGATTTGTCTGGACGCGAAGAACCGCCCGCACAACCCGATGGTGAACTCGGGGGCAATCGGTGAGGGAAGGGAAAACCCCGGTACCCACCCACAATCAGTCCGTTCCGTCCATTCCAGTGGTCACCTCGCTGATCCAGAACAAACTGAATCTGGCCGATCGATTCGACTACATTCTGAATGCCTACCGCAAAATTGCGGGCGGTCAACGCGTTGGATTCAACAATGCTGTGTGAGCACAATGTGGTCTTGTTTCTCTCCGCATCGGAGGGAAAATGCCCACCATTGTTTCGACCACTTGGGCCACTCAGATTCCTCTCGGAGCGCATAAACTCGGATCGGAACTGCGCACTGGGCTATTACATGAAGGAGTACAAGTGCTTTCCGACGGACACCAGCGCATCGCTCCAGGAGACACTGGACCTGTACTTCCAATTGTGCTCGCTGGAGGCGGATTGCGAGAGTGCGGCGGTAAAGGCTTTTGGGTTTTGACGTCCCCACCAACTCTAGGTGATGGCTGCTACGCTTGCCAACGGAGGTCGGTTTCCATCCCCCACAGACATAATTATGCTTAGGCGTTTGTCCTCTGACCGAGGAGCGCTGCGTGCAGAGTCGGCCCTGTCGCGACGTGCTCTCACTGATGTACTCGTGCGGGTCCGTCAGGACTTTCATATTGATTCTGAGGTCCAAAATTGGCATCTAAGTGCCACTTTCCTCAGAATGTACGACTACTCGGGCCAGTTCGCATTCCATGTGGGGCTGCCCGCCAAATCGGGCGTGTCCGGGGCGATGATTGTGGTGGTGCCCAACCTGATGGGCATCTGCCTCTGGTCCCCGGCACTCGACGACATGGGCAACAGTTGTCGCGGAGTGGCCTTCTGCAAGGCACGCTGCACCAGAACCTGTTTTCTGTTTACCGTTGCACAGGAGATGATCAGTCGCTTCAACTTCCACAACTATGACTCGTTGGAGCACTCCGAGTCGTCCAAGTTCGACCCGCGCAAGCGTTGTGGGGAGCACCAACGGGACCAGGTGGTGTCGCTGCTGTTCGCCGCAAAGGCCGGCGACGTAAACTCCATCCGGCGTGTTTGCATGCAAGGTGCCATGGGCTGAAGCAAAAGTGGCGCTTACCTCGCAGTCCTTTAGGCGGCGATTTGGAGATGAGTGACTACGACAAGCGTACTGCGCTCCATTTGGCTGCGTCGGAGGGCCACACAGAGCTGGTCAGGTTCCTGCTGGACGTGGCCAAAGTGCGCGTGGATCTCAGGGATCGGTGGAACAGGACGCCCCGCGACGACGCGCACACATTCGGCTACACCACCATTGTGCGGCTGCTTGACAGAGCGGCGCAAAGGGTGAAACACATGCAATACGATAATTGGCAGGGGGCATAGCTTTCGGTTCAGGCGCACAAGGACCAGTTGGCCGCCTCATCTGAAGGCCAACAATGCCGCTTGCGGAGTGGAATCAGCAAACTTTCAGCCTCAACCGATGAGGAAGAGGGTGGCACTAATTCTTCAGTGGACAACTGGACGACCGAGAGTAGCAGCAGCAATGGGAGCGAGGAGGGAAGTGGATCTTCGTCGTCTTCAGAGGGCGGAATCAGATTTGAGACGAAGCCTGAGGGACTGCGAGAAGCGGGGGAAAGGCACGAATCTTCTGGTTGACGACATATTGCCACTCGACAATGATCAGGAATGCTGCCTCTATTTCCTGTGGTTCCAATTCACCATTTCACGTCTGAATTTTGGATGGAGAAAAGTTCTGGAATCCAAGATCAAGGATTGCGAAATACAGTAGAGGAGTGAGTGGTGCTGCATCGATCCAGAATCCAGACTCACATTCACTGTTCCTGCCCCTTTGTCTCCGCCACAACTGCTCCGTCGGACCCCAAATGTTCCAACGTTTCCAATTGTGTGCCGAACAGTGCGCCGCCGTTGGGGGGCGCGAACTGTGCGGCGAAGTAGTAGTAGGGTCCGGTGGACGTTGAGTAGTCGGTTCCCGGGAACGGACAGTACGGAAAGTAGAGGGCGGCGGTGCCAGCCGAAGAGGACGAGGTCCCGTCGCCGGTGGACGAGGAGAACTCAATGCCGGCCGCCACTTGCTGGTAGTGTGGCTGCGAGGCGATGTCGTCAAGCAGTGTCGGCGGAGGGCAGGCAAACAAAGAATTGGCGCCGCTATTCGCGGAACAGCTGGAACGCGGGGAATTCACCGCTTTTATGCACTTCGAGCTCACCTGGCCGCCTGGGAGAATGCCATCGCGGCCGCCGTCCACGGCCAGGTGGCCGCCGCCGCTGCACTGGCCGTCGGGTAGTTGGCGCCCAGTCCGCTGACCACTGGGGAGGGGCGCAGTGCCTTCAGATTCAACTCCTCCTGCTTCTCCTGGCGCCGCCTAAATGGAAGGACTCGCCACAAGCTGCTTCAAACCGCCACTCCGTTCGGTTTTGAAGTCATTTTTCTATCGTTTTCCCAACAAAAAGATGTGTCTGTCCCCTGTTCCTGCTCACCACTTGGCGCGCCTATTCTGGAACCAGACCTGTTGGGTGTGGGTGGGGAATGGCTTAACTCTGCATTATTTCTCACCTGTACGCGTACCTCCGGCAGGTGAATTTTCTGCGAGAGTTGTTCCCGCGCAAACACATCCGGATAGTGGCTCTTCTCAAATGCCTGAGTGATTTTCATTTTAAAAGAATTCATTTTGGTTTGATTTTGCTTTTCGCACCTGTTCCAGCTCGTAGAGCTGAAAAGTGGTGAACGTGGTTCGATTGCGGCGCAACTTGCCGTTGCTGTCTTCATCTTTTGTGGACCTTTCGCGTTTCACCAGGTTCTGGCGAGTGCATGGGCGCTGGTCGGAACTGGGCATCACCACTTGCACGAAGAGTTTAGTCCTCGCAAATATGTATGTAGTCAATTGTCGGAAGACGTTGAGTCAACCCGAAATTTTACACGTTGGACTTTAAACTAGTGGTATTTATTCATTGTTTTACGGAGGGGCTCTGTTTTCTCTGAATGTTCAGGGACCGTTGTCACTTCTTGTCACTGCCAAACAAACACTGCTGCTGCTTTGACCTCCCGAAGCCGGCAATTAGTGTTTTGTTGTGGGCTGTGTGGAGTAAGGGAATACGGTGGAGGGAGATTATCCCGCACATTAGTAGTGGGAAAGGAAAGGAGGGGGGCACACTTGCCTCCGCACCAGATTGGACAGAGGAGCAAATGACACTTAAATAATATATCTGCAACAACAAGGTCGTGTGGGGGTTAAGACTTCCAGAAATCCCGAAAACTGATTTGGACCCGGTTTGGGGGCAGGGCTGCTTCCCTTCCAGACGACACTCAGCGCTAATTGGTCGGTCCTGTCGCACTTTCCGGCACTGCCGGTGATTGACAGATTGGCGCCCAATGAATGAAGGGCGGACGGACAACGTTGTCGTTAATTGTCGGCCTTCGGATTGGGCGAATTGGGCCCAATTGGCTGCCACATTGGCGCACTTTAACCCACTTCCCCTCACCTCCACTAGGCAGGCAGTTGTCGAGTCAACGGAAGTGCTGCGCCAAATGCATTAGCGGCAAATGAATGGAGGGACGGCGGCAACTACCATATTCCCTTGGAGAGTGGAGAAATGTGAACGAAAAAGCAATGTTATTTTTAGGCAATCAGAGATCCCGTCAAGGTCCAAAACACACAGTGTATAGTGCAATCCTGCAATCGATGACTGCGCACAACATCTCCAACCTCCAGGTCTGACGATAGTTTCGATTGTCCGAGCGATTGGACTATAGAATGGCGTCTCCAAGGTGTACGTTGCACAAGCAGTTCGATTGCCGTGTGCCATTGGCATTTGTATCCACTTCTCAATCCTCTGCAAATTCCGCTATTCCCACTCCCGCAATTGGGTTTTCCGGTTGATAGATCGCTTTAATGGGCCTCCGCCCCAAGTCCATCCTCCCGTTGCGCGGCAAACTGGCTGCAGATTTATTGTTGTCGCCTGTCGATCGCTCGTCCGATCCAGTCCAGAATCGAATTTGTTTTGTTTGACGCTGCGCTGCTGGCCACTACCATTTATTTCCGTTTTCGTTCCCGCTGGCTTTTTATGTCGCCTTTCCGGTTGCCTTACTTTTTGTCCGCATATCAGGCCCGCCAGGCCAGTTCCGAGAGGGAGAAGTTTGTGCAATTGCTCCCCTCAAGCCTATTTTTTCAACCCATCTCTCACCTATAACAATTCATTTTTTCGTGCATTTCTGGCGTTTAATATGGAAAATATTTAAAGAATTTTAGAGTCTGAATTTTCGGCCTAAATGTTTCGACAACGGTCTATTTGATTCGGAAAATGAGAGAACCCACTGATGTCGAAATCCCCTCCCCCTTTTTAATTCCAGTTCCATTCCACGCGCTCACATTGCCTGTCCCGAAAGGAGTGGCTCACTCGTCCGTGCTCACCCAAATTATGTGTGGCGAGGGCTACTAGGTTGGTTGCCGCTCGGGTCAGGGCCGCACACAGCTGCTCTTCGAGCAAATTATGTGAATTGTTGACGCTGTTTTACAGAAGGAATCCGATACTGACCTGTCGCCAATAGATTTTTAGTCCGTTCCTGTTGCGCAATTTCGAGAAGATTCGAATCCAACTCAATCAATCCACCTAATTGCGACAAATGCACCTCGCTTTTGCTTTGTCGAGCTTCCTTCATCGGCGGCTGCAGTTCCCGCTGTTCGCTTTGCTCTCACTGCTGCCAAATTCACTCGGTTGCGCTCCGCCCGGCTTCATTCCGTCACAAGACCCCAGTGAGAGAATTCAATCAATATCTTTAAGTACATCCTATCATATTCATTTTCCACAGCTTTTGCCAATTCCCGGTGTTCTGACCTCATTCTCTATCCGATCAATGCGGTCGACCAGAGTGACCAGTACAGGTTAGGGATAATGCGAACGAATAAATATAAAAAACGCCTCAAAAGGGGCTTCAAACGCCGCAATTAGAATAAAGTTGAAGCCCATGTTAGACCCTATTCAACCTAAAACGGCAATCAAATGATAGCTCATTCAAAGCGTCTCGACGAGCTCAATCGAATGGTACCAAAATTAGGCAGGTCTGATCATTCTGTACATATGAAGCCTCCAAGTTTTAGCGCCAGATATTTTCAAACAATTGTGACGTCTTAAGCCCCTTATTGGGGCGCGATTTAAACCTCCGTTTTGCGTGCGTTAAAGCTATTAATATCTAATATGTAATATCTAATATCTTATGCTTGTCTCCGTCGAAAAATCTACTCGTGATCGTAATCATGTCTTCATGTCCTAGGTTCGACTACAGCGACGTGGGGTTCGGCAACACGCACAATCAGGGCGCCACAGTGACAGTCTGTTACACCAAATATATGCGAAATTAATGCCAAACCATTGATTGGTCTCATCCAGATCACGTGCACCACGGGCGGACAGCCGGCCACTGTGGAGGGATTTGATCAGGCTCTTGACCTTTGGGGGTGCCGATTTACCATGTAACCCATTTCAGCAACGCTCCTCCATCACTTCCAGTCCTGCACTGATTGCCACTTGCACCAACGTGGGCGGCTCTCAATACACTTGGGTAGCGAGAATTTGGGCGGGCATCGTTGCTATTCCGTTTGTTTAGCAGAAAAATTGTAGGGAACAACTTTCTTTTTGTTTGGAGCATCCATTCAAAATCACTCGGAATGAGTAGTGTTAGTTAGTGCATTCGCCCTCACTCTTCTAAGTCGTGACGGAATAGCGGACGGCGCCCGGACCATTGTTGGGCATTTTCCTCCTCATACATCAATTTCGCCCTCAGACTATCCACACGCGGATCCTGCAGTTTGTCGACTGCCGTATATAGCGGAGAATGCCCAAACATTGCGAATCGGATTTTACTAATAATTCCAAAATATCATTTTTATGATGAATTCTCAACGAGGAAAATAACAAATGTGTGTGTGGAATCCTTCTTAACTCCAAAACGAAATATTGGCAATTCCCGCGTAAAATGGGATCAAAAAAATATGTGCTTCAGGATTTTTTTGCGTTAGTTATCTGTGCATCATTTCTTGCTGCCTTTTGGCGAAATCGACCTGCAAAAAAACCGAAAATTGATTTTAAAAAACGCGAAATCCCACCTTAAAGTGGTCAATACACTCTGAAATGGACGTGAAGAATTTGCCGTTAAGTTTGATGCCTTCGGGGGTTACACCAATCATTTCGTGCCGAACTCTGATGCCGCCCAGATAGGAAAGCACAAACTTGCCCGGGTGTTCTCTGCATGCGCTGATTGTGTATCTGAATGGCAGATAGCTATTTTAAACGCACCCATCAGGTGTTCTCTCCAATGTAAATGCATTCAAAATCTATTACGGTATCCTCTGGGGCGTATTCCTCCTCTGCTCCCTGAGATGCTCTTCCACCGTTTCCCGTGACGACACGCCTTCCATGTAATATTTGTAAGAAAGGATGTCTCTAGCATAGGAAGCCATCGGCTGGATGTGGCGGGCAAGGATCTCGTCCAGATCTTCATAGGTCTGCAGGGATAGAGCAGGTGCAAAAACGGCACACCTCCTGAGTTACCTCGTTGTTGATAATCAACTTCTTGCCAATCTCAAAGGGACGTTGCTTGTCCTGCTCTTCCACCGGGATGTGCTGGTAGACGTCGTTCGAAACCTTCCAGGTGACGGTCAAGTGGTTGATCGATTTTCCAGACGGCCGTATAATCGCTTCCCCCTCAAATGGTGCATAGCGCATTTTACCAGAATCTCAGCGAGATTTTGCCCGGATAGTTACTTGATCCATTTTTCGCAGCATTTTCTCCGCGTCCTTGAACGTCACATTGTGAAAGCTGGGATGCGACGTGACTCGATTGTGCAACTTATTTTTGTCGCTCTGCCCCCTTTGCTTCTCAACTTCTGCCTTCTTCTCAGCCTCAAACCGGTCACGGTCGAAATACGGGTCCGTGTTGCCCAGTTCATTTCTTTGCAGGTCCGACGTTTTGCAGGACAGCTCGCACTCAAAGCGGTCTATGTTGAAGCGAATTACGCGGAAATACTGCGTTTGGCCGGTCTGAACCAATCGTCTATCTCCCAGTTGTCTGCCGATCCGTTTCGCCTACCCGGAACAGCCTCCCCAAGTCCTTGTGCTTGTCTTGGTTGTCAGACATGTTCTTCGTGTGGCAGAACCCCAACAGTCCGTTGTCCAGTTTGGCGCGCACTCCCATCGCGATCCCCGGACAATCGCCCTTTTCAAAATGCTCCTGCACTATCGTACTGTTCTGCAAGTAAACACTCATTCGCTATTAAAAATCTACATACCTATTAAAAAAGCCTACCAAAAATTCTTCCCTTTTGCAAAAAGGACACCCCCATTTGTTGGTGCCCGTGTTAAATACGGCTAACGAGTTCTCTTTCTCGCTGTCCTTCGGCTTCCGATACGCCAGACGAAGCACTTCGCCCAGTACCAATTTGCCTAAACAGGAGTGTAGCTTTGTTTCCTGTTCCCCAGGAAGTGAATAACGCATCGTGAAAAAATACCCTGAATTTTGGTGTAATCATCTTTCAGCAGCATTTGCGCCAGTTCCTCATTCGTGGGCTTGCGATGGGGAGTTCGCAGATCTTTGTAGCGATAGTTCAGCTCTGCACGAATATCGTACAGCGTGATGCTCTTGTTGCCGAAACCCTAACCCCAAAAACGAGTAAAATATCCCCAAGAAACAATATTCGCTTTCTTTACCTGTCTGTTCAGCTCTTCCGCAAACGCGTCAAGATCGAGCTCTTTCAAACGTTCAGGCGCCTTGAGAATTTCTTCTAGGGCCACCGTTTGATCGGTTGGGTCCTCAAGCTCCAGAGCGTCCACTGCCATTTTTCGCGCCCATTCATACGTTTCGGGGTGTACGCGCGATCCATCCAAGACTCTATGTTTTCAAACCACGTTACAACATATCAGTCGTGAATAATGTTGGGATTTTATTATCTTGTGTAGGGCGAAAGAACATTGTGCCAAGACTGATAGAGTACGGGAGAGTTTTGCCAAAATAAGAGATTTTTTAGCCAAAATAATGTTTTCTCTAAATAATAATGGTTGCAATTCTTTTGTATAAAATCTTACTCCACGTATGCGTCTGTCCGGTCTACGATCTTTGCCGTGTCAATTTTGATGAAGCCCGCCGCGTTCATGAACACCTTGGGACCCATGCGACAAAAGGTGACCAGCTTTGTGCGACTCTCCAGCAAATTGTCGTGTTGCTTCAGAATCTTGAGTAGGTGCGATGCTTTTCTAGGGCCCAATCCGCACACGAATTGCAAAAGGCCGGCAGTGTAGGGAAATTCCAAGCATCGATTGATGTCCACACCAACCTAAGTGGGGACGCAATTTTTCAGCCATCAGAAAATGTGAAAAACAACTGTGGACATTTTTTATTTAAAACACCTCGTTCACACGGTTTATGCACACAATCTGCAGGGCAGAGAGCAAATCCTGTCTGGACACTTCATTTTGGAGCGGATGGAACTTCATGTAGAGGATGTCGTCCTCAGCGTTGCACAGGTGACAAATCTCCACCAATGGGTCCAGCGCGAATCTTGCTAGCGAAACCGCTTGGCGTAGAAGGGGCGGGTAGCTCTCGAATTCGTCCTTTGAATGCGCAGTGATTTGAATGCGGAGGTAAAGCAAACAATACCCTGGCCATTCTGCTGTTCATGTACACCCTGGCCGCCTCACAGTTGGCAATCTCCACCGGTATTTCGTGCGGGAAAACGCCATTCTCGTATCCGTTAATGGCCAGCACCTCCACGTCCTTAAACAGTCGTTGTGCCTCCAAATCTTCGCCGCTGATCACAATCAGGTGGGGCTGTCGATTCTGCATCAGTTTGAAGAGTGATTTCAGGTCTTCCTTCTGAAATCAGTCAAATACTCAAAAAACCA
This sequence comes from Radopholus similis, assembly GCA_013357305.1. Lineage (NCBI taxonomy): Eukaryota > Metazoa > Nematoda > Chromadorea > Rhabditida > Pratylenchidae > Radopholus > Radopholus similis. The sequence goes on from VAHH01000091.1 coordinate 32,736, forward strand.
ACCAGATTAATTTAGCCATACCTTGAGATCGCTTTCATTCTGATTGTAGCGGTTTATACGTTTCGTAAAATTGACAAGCCTTTGATGATCGAGACACTGACCTTAGGTCGATTGGAAATTCAAATTCGAAGTTTACCGCTTTTCAATCAATGTTTACCATCCTGATCGATAACAACCGCGAATGATGCTTCCGACTTGTCCGGGGAGTAGCAAATTGCCATGATGCGAGTCCCAGTGTCGGGCATCATATCGTCATCGCCGCTTTCGTAGGAGAATGTCGGCTTGTATGCTTGGAACTCTATTAAGTCGTGGAGACGTTTAGAGGCGTTCTGAAATGCCAAAACCAATTGACCGAGTTCCAACAACTGCATTATTACCCTTAACACACATTCCCGTGCTTCTTCCATCAGTTTTTCGTGGGCCTCCCGTTGGAAAATGGGCATGAGTATTTCGTTAACGCAAACGCGAAGCACTTCACTACGGAGCCTGTTCCACTCCTCCACAATGTAAGAGAACTCGTTCAGTTTGAAGGTCGGCACACGGTCATTTATTGAGCAGGCTTGCAGCACAATGTTGTCCCAATTGTTAGTCGGATCGGCGGTGGCCACGTGCAGGTTGATCTCGAGCAGACCATCGTTCCTAGCCTTCACATACTGCAGGTAGTCATCATCCTTCAACTGGGGCACCGGTTTGTCCTTGATGTAGTGGCGTTCGTACAGCGAATGGTTCTCGTCGATTTCATTTCTGCCTTTCTTCGTGGGATACACAGAAATCAATAGATGTTCTCGGTAGATTTGTCGCAGTTTTTTGCGCACCCCGACTTCACGACTGAACTGCATCGCGAGCATGTAAACCGCTCCCTGAATCACCTTCTCCGGGGTTGGAAACGTCCTAAAAACTGGGCGAATGGCAATGTTGGCCCACCAGCATTTACCCTTGTCCCTCTTCCCCTCCAGTTATGTATTCTTTTGCGGCTTCTTTCGGTTCCCTGCCAACTTGGCGAACATCATGCTTCACATACTCGGTTAGGTTGTCGGCAAACTCCTCGGGAGTCAGCCCAAACTGCTCAACTAGTGAACTCAGTCCACATTGAACGCAAGTCTGCGGAGAAGCAATTTTATGAGGGTGGAGTTTTTGTCCCCTGACCTGATATTGGTCCGTTCTGTTGCTGAGCTTGAATCGGGACACCATTTCTCCGTCCATTTGGTCCTTTGTTTGTCTCTCCCATTCTTGTATCCTGTTCATCTCTGCGCCATAATAAAGTTGGAAGCGGTGATGAACGTCCATCAACTCTTCGTTCGTTTGCACTTCGAGCACGCTGGAATATAACAGGAATAAGCAGAATAAATCACATTCAATCGTCAGTTACTCATTCAAGTCCTTCTCGGATATCCGTTTCAATGAAGATTCGGAGCCCGACGCATCAATGTAGTTGCTGATTCGTTTGAGCAAATCCATTATCTTGCTTTTCCGCGCTTGCAAGCGACACCACTTTGACAATATCGTTCGAAGTTTTAAGGATAAGGGAAGAATTGTTACCTTTTCGTCATATTGATATGTCTTCCACAGGTCGGGCATTAACAATGAACTCTCGACGTACTCTTTTCGATAAAAAGCAATGAATGGCACTTCAAAGAGTTGATTTCGAATAAAGCGAATCGCTTCGAGTATCTTTTCCGGCGCATCTCTCTCGGCTACCCATGCCTCGTTTGTGCCCTTGGCGTGGATCAAAATGCTCAAACCGGTATCAGTCTAAAAACATTAATTTTAATTGCCTGAACCTGAAGTATAAGAACCTGTTTAGAGAGAGTTGGAGCATCAAAAGCGTATTTGTGGATCCATCTGGCCTCCAAATTAAGGTCATGGTCGTCTATCTCGATTACAGGAATTTTACGAACCTGTATCTGAGAGCTGCTTTTAATTTGCTATAAGATTACAGACTTGAAAACGTTCAGGACGATCCTCGCATATGATCTTTTTGTCCTCTGTTCTAACGAAACCTCGCTCCAACTCAGAAGGTTCGATTGTATCGAGCAAAGTCACTTTCTGGCCGCGAGACTTTGCAGGCCGAATTATTTCATCACCATCCTCATAGTCCTCCTCAAGTGCTTCTAGAATCGGCCGAAAATATAACCACATTTCCTATGATTTACCATCATCTTCGTAAAATTCCCCAATATCCACTCCAAAAATTTCCTTTGCATCGTCCAATGTCTGATCACTGACAGCAAATTTTTTGCCCTTCTTTTTATGTCGACGTTGATTTGGACCATCGTCGATAATGAAATGACCTTCTACAAAAGAATAGAGTTTAAGATACGAAAACCGATTGAGACCTGAATCCTCAGACTCGCTTCTCGATTCCTCTTCGTATTCGCGCGAATATTGGGGTTGGTCTACTCGAGCTTCCTCTTCAGGATCATCACCCTTAAATTAGTTATAGATTCTAATATAGCAGGAATCAGTGTTAACCTGCCCAAAAATGGAATTTTTGATTCTTTCTCGTTCATCGTCGTCATCCTCGCTATCGCATATTGCTACACGTCCCCGCACATTTTGGCCAATGTTCTCGTTGAGCAATTCCAACTCATCATCAAGAAGTCCTTCACTGACCTCAGAACCCTTATCACTCTGTAATTGGAAAATTTAGTAAACTTAGAAATCGGAAATCGCGAATCAACCTCATCCTCGCTCGGCTCTTCCGCCCCCTCTTCGGCACCTCCCTCGCCTTCTTCAACAATGAAGCCTCTCATTTCTTCCGGATCACCCTCATCTTCTTCTTCATCTTCATCGTCACTACTACAATTTTCATGCAAAGTATAATTTTTATAGAAATTTAGGTAAGAGTTTGACTTAGCCCCCAAAAAATTTCCCATCAGACCCACCATGGTTCGATCTTAAAATTACTTTACTGGACGTAAAAGTGGAAAAAAGTGCGACAAACCGGTATTCGCCTTGCGGATTTTAACTTTAAAATGGACAAATTATAGCTCATTCGACGCGTCTCGGCGAGCTGAATCGAATGGTACCAGAATTAGGCCGATCCGACCAATCTGAACAAAGTTATGGCATGTCAAAACTTCAGTGGGGCCCGCAAGTCATGAAACTTTTACATGGTCATAACTTTGTCTATATTGGTCGGATCGGCCTAATTCTGGTACTAGACTCAGCTCGTCGAGAGGAGTCGAATGAGCTATAATTTGACGATTTTAAATTTTTGACCTGAAAATCCAAAGGGCCCCCCCCCTATGGTTCGAGATCGGTTGGTACAAATTTCCGCAAGGCGAATACCGGTTTGTCGCACGTTTTTTCAACATTTACGTTCAGTAAAGTAAATGTAAGACCGAAATAGGATGGGTCCGATGGGAAATATTTTGGGGGGGGGGGGTGAGTCAAACTATAGCCGAAATTTATTAGGTACTACCTTATTCGATGTTTGCGTTTTTTTTCTTTTTTCGGCCGCTTTGCTAATGGTTCAATTTCTGATGTATCTGACTCGTTACCCTCAGAAAGTTGAGCTTCTTGATCGATAAAGCTTGCCATTTATATATATCTGGAAAAATTCAACAGGTGCATTAGCAATGGACCATTTAGTAGGTTCTAAGGTTCTATGTTTTGTTAAACGCTAATTTTATGATCAGGAAATTGATAATTATGTACTAAATAGAAAAATTCGCTATAGCTATAACTAGTACCTAATACTATAGGCTATAGCCTTTTCATCGATGTCGACAGAAAAAATTTGTCTGTAGTAAAAAATATTTTTTACATATAATATATACTATAAATGAACGAAATTAAATTTAACGCGAAAAACAAAGAAGAAAAAAAGGAAAAGTACTAGGGGTAAGGAGTAGGAGGGGTAGAAGGCTAGAACGAAGGAAAGGCAGAAAGAAAAAAGAGAAAGTAAAGTTTATACTAGTAGTTTATGGTTTAGCAAGCGTTTTAAGGCCGGGCAGTGAGCGCAGAGTCAGCATATATAAAATAAACAGCGAGACGGTCAAATTGTGAAAATAGCAATGCAAATGATAACGAAGAACCCCGTGAGAGGTAGGCAAGGCAATATTAAGCAAAAAAAAACTCGTGGCTGTTTTTCCCACTGATCATCCATCCCTCTGATTTACATATCACTTTTAACTGAAACCAATTTCCTTTGCCACTTGCCTTTGCTAATCAGAAAAAATTGAACCTAAACTTTCAATTGGATAGAGCCCTTATACTAACTTATAGTGTTAAATGTTAATTCGTGTTTCTTTTTTGTTCCAGTTTTAGTATTTGCTAATTTTATTTTATGGATGAGTCTCAACGTGGGGACAGCGCCAAGGAAAATGAATCAGTTAATGTGACCACGGAAGTTGAGAAAGACGAGACAAAAAATGAAGAGAGAGCCAAAGACAAGAGATCAGAAAAAACAACGGAAACTATTGAAAATGTAGCACGTAATCAACAGCGTCGGTCCGGAGACTTTACCAATAGTGGACGTCATCGAACATTTTACTACAGCCAGAAACAATATGTAAAGTAAAAGGCCTTGTTTCCAATAATTTTTTTACGTTTTAGAGTGCTCCAAATTGTCAACACAGCTACCAGAGTCAGGTCACCCCCCGGAATGGAGCGCCAGCTGGTACTGCTCGTGAACGTCGAAATGAGTTTGCAGATCGACATGTCAAAAGCGGCAGCCAAACACAAAAATATCGAAACAATAGCAAAAATTGGGGAACCAGTACGGAGAAGCCTTCTCGTGTGGACAAGACACGTTCATTATCCACTACAGTGTCAAATATAGTGCAGATAGACGCAAACGCCGCGGGAGAACGTACTGGAGTAGAAAAAAAGCAACGTCGACAGAGAAATTCAACGAGTAATTTTTGAAAATGATTGTGATTGTAATATTTCTTATAATAGATGGAATGCGAACAACGTCCAACTCTTTGTCGAACGGAGAGAGCTTTGATTATGATGAAAGTAAACTTCAGCCTATTTTCGATTCATTCGATTTATGCCTTTCAGTGGAATTGGAAGAACCATTCTCGGAGTCTGATGATGAGACTCCCGGCAAGAGAGCAAGTCAAAAGCCATGTTTGATCATTCCGCGCGGACGCATTCGGTCCCTTTCCGGTACCGATCAAGAGAAGTCTGAATTCCTATCACAATTTCTAGGCACAATTCCGCCGGTCGGCTACTCACCGCACTGGGGAGGACCCACAATGTGTGTGAGCTGTCTCCAATTCTTTCAACTGCCAGAGATGGTTGAGGACTTTTCCGCCCATTTGCTCTCAGAACACCAAATCGTCATCGAGGGCATTGACATAATTGTCGACTTGAAGCGTTATATTGAGCATTGGAGACAAAAGTTTTCGAAACGCAGCATTGCGGAGATCTTTCCTAAGATTCTGCCAGCTGAAGATTCGCCGCTGTTTGGCAGAGTGGACTACTATTTTGAAATGACCGAAAACGTCAAAGAAGGTAAGATTAGAACACCACCTACAAGTAATGGAATTGGATATTTATTTTTTATTCAGATTATGCTTTGCGTCAACGTCTTGCAATGCGACGTCTAGAAGAGGCTCTTGCTTGCCAACAACGCGAACGTGATGACGCAACTTTTTCGATGCAATGCATTTTCTGTCGCTATCAAGCACGTGGCAATCGTGCCAAAATCATACACCACCTGTACACCATTCACCACCTTAATCTGGGCTCGCCGGACAATCTCGTGTTTGTAAGTGTAAACCTAAATTCATTTCGACTCTTCAAAGGCGTGATTTAAACCTTTTCAGGTTACCGAGTACATTGAGCATTTGCGCGAACGACTGTTGCGCAACGAATGCATCTATTGCGAAAAAACATACGCCGATCGGAACACACTTATGGAACACATGCGCAAAAAGAACCATCGCGAAGTGAACCCAAAAAACAGCTACTACGACAAAGTTTTTTGTGCATTTTAGCAATTGTTTGGGAAACCGCAATTTTTCAGTTCTACATTATCAACTATTTGGAATTGGGCAAAAGATGGTTAGATGTGCTTGCGGAAGATTTCGAGGACACAATGCCTACGTTTGTTGACTCTGATGAAGAGGAGGAAGAGGAGAGCTGGAACGAGTGGGAAGAGGACAATGCCGGGGAGGAAGATTTGTGTGCACTGTGTTTGTTTTGTGACCGAAGCGCAGAAACACTGGGTGAGTGTGACCGGAGAATGCGTGGCCAGATATACACACAGTCTCTCAATGGTTCTGTCTAGACGAACTTTCCGCCCATATGAACGAAAACCACAAATTCGACGTGATCGGCTACATTCATGATCAGGGCATGGGCACATATGATCGCATGAAGTTTGTGAATTTCCTGCGAAAACAGGCAAGCAGTGGCACGTCTCAAGAGTCTGTACAGTCCTCCGAATTTTGAGACATACAACACGCGTACTGGCCCTTTGGCGGACTCAAAGTTCGCGGAAATACCGGATCGAGAGGAATGGGACAAAGAGGAGCACTTGGTCCCGATGTTCGGAAATGTGCGTTCGACGACCTTTATCTTCCTTGTTCTAGTCTGATTTATTTGTCTTCGCAGGACCACTTGCTCTGGATGCTGGAGAGCTGGTATTTGGAGCAAGAAATGAATGGAACCGATGGGAAAAAAGAGGAGGACACCTCGCAAACGGGCAAAGAGGAGGAGCCAATTGGGGGGCCGAAGATTGAGCTTAGCATGCTGATCGAAGAGTCCAAGAAAAACACGGTTGAAGGGGTCGGTACCATTTAATACCAATTTTGTGCAAGATTCATGTCAAAAACAATGTCTTCAAATCCCATGTTGTGCTACAGGTTATCGCTGAGGAATTGCCCGATCTGGCGGAAAGCATTTTGGCGAGCTCCGAAATGCAACAGACTCTCCGCTAAAGCTATTTGGATGCACGCCCGGTACAAAGGTATTTGATGCTGTTCAGGATATTGGATTATCGGCCCTTCCTTCCTTTATTGGTTCTGTAGTTCAGAATTCATGCTTTGAAATTGTTCGTTATTTCTAACTTTCAAATTCCGGATGTTCCTCTCCGACCAAATATAGCAATGAGAAAGGAATACGTACGCTCCTGTTTACTCTTTGGAACAAATGTTGCGATTAGACGATATTCGTTAAATTCTGCGATTAAAATATCGAAATGTAAATTCTGTTTAAGCTTAAATAAATATATAAAACACATTTGCCATTTACATTCATTTGTGTGCTGTGCATTTGCTATTTCGTAATTTTCACTCAAATTTTCCTTCAGCGAGTATGGAATTTAGATAAATAACCAACCAATATGGCGCAAAAGATATTCGGAGCTCTCGGACAAATCGGAGTTGGATTGGCCGCAGCGGGGGTAATCGCTCAGACCGCGTTATACAATGGTTTTTGCGCGTATTCTGTCTTAAATGCCATCCCTTTTAAGTTGATGCCGGCGAAAGAGCCGTCATTTTTGACCGCTTTAGCGGTGTTAAGCCGGATGTGGTCGGGGAAGGCACCCACTTCTTGATTCCTTGGGTTCAGAGGCCGATCATTTTCGACATCAGGTCGACTCCAAGGGCTGTGAACACGGTGACCGGGAGTAAAGGCAAGTAAATCTACTAAGTATATGCGGTCGGACGACAGCACTAGCCATTTCAAGATCTGCAAAATGTGTCGATCACTTTGCGTATCCTTCATCGTCCAGAACCCGTGAAATTGCCACAGATATATCTCAGCATCGGACAAGACTACGCTGAGCGCGTTTTGCCGTCGATCACCAACGAAATCTTAAAGGCAGTTGTGGTAAGTTTTTCGACGATAAAACTTGATTATTCGCCCAAGGCTCAATTCGACGCGCATGAAATGATCACTCAGCGTGAGTCTGTTAGCCATCGGGTTTCTGTGGAGCTGGCCGAAAGAGCCAAACAATTTGGATTCATCCTGGATGACATTTCGATTGTAAAACCTTGAATGCCCCTTGACCCTTCCTTATATGGTTCAAATTTCAGACGCATCTCTCATTCGGACGGGAATTCACGGAGGCGGTCGAAATGAAGCAGGTCGCCCAACAAGAGGCGGAAAAAGCCCGCTATTTGGTAGAGAAGGCGGAGCAAATGAAGCTGGCCGCAATCACCACGGCAGAAGGAGACGCCCAGGCATCCAAACTGCTGGCCCTGGCCTTTTCCCAAGTAGGCGACGGATTGATCGAGCTGCGCAAGTTGGAGGCCGCCGAGGAAATTGCGGAGATGCTCGCCACGTCGAAGAACGTCTCCTATCTGCCCAAGGACATCAATCCGCTGCTCGCCTTGCCGCAATGAGACGAATCGGATCGAAATCAGGAGACGTTCAAGTTTACTTAGTAGAACATCGATACCACCATTTTACACATCATTATTTTGCGTTGTTCTGTTGTTGCTGCTTGAATTAAATAAAACTCGTAATTTATGCAATTTTCACATTTATGGATAAGAAACAACTAAAATTGATGAGGGGATTCAAGGGAGTGGATTTCTGCGCTTTATTGTGTGAAAATATTTGTAGAATATTAGAGAGTCGCAATAGTTAAAATACAGTGGGTGAGGGTGTAAGTAACAAACACAGAATTTAAGCTTCGGAATATTCGAATATTTATTTCATCTTCGAATATTTATTTCATCGACACATGTGTGCAACTAGGTAGCTTTTTCCACAGAGTCCTTGTGCCTGTTCTGGCCTCCGTCCAGCGTCAACGATTTTCCAAAGCGAGTGTTCCTCAATTTGGGGATTTGGATTGATCGCATGCTAGACAATGAGATCTTTCGCAAAGGAGCGATTGGCGAATAATGGCTGCTCTGGCTGGTGGTAGCATGCAGGGAAGAGGGGGGCCCTGAATAAATATAACAATCGCGATTCAGAATCAGTGTGTGTTGGTTGCGGATAACCGGGCGCTGAGAGTGTGGAGGCTGCGCCACCGAAGTTTGCGCCCGTGTTGTTGTAGATGGCCGGAATCACGCAGCAGGAGGGCATCGACGAGTAGAACAGCGGACTCTTGGCACGCTCATTCCGCTTGCGGCCCTGGGCATTAATTTTGTTGAGGTCTGTTCCATTTTTTGCACCTTGTCGAAATATTTGCCCGCCACCAAATCCCTCCGTTCCAGCAGGAATCGACCTGTGCCAGCGCTGTTCCATCGGCTCTGCACCTTCCAGATGTTCTCGTCAGGCTCCAGCAGCCGATAGCGCAGTGTTGACGGTGCCTGCTGCTGCTGTGCTTTGCAGAAGGCCTTCTGCTGTTGTCCAGGCGACGCGGCTGCTTGCGTTGCGCTAGTCTCCTCTACCAGCGCGAACTTGTCCAGCTCGATGTCGTAGCACTGCGTCTTGTTAAATATCTGAAAGCACAGTGGATTTGGACTTATGTTCCTGTTGTGCACCTGTTTGATGATATCGCGCGCAGTGTTGTTCACGCTTGTGCGCAGGATGGCGTAGGGGTGGTTGTCGCTGATGTTGTGGATGCAGACCAGAAATGTTTCGCCCATCGATTTGGCGCGTGGATGAATCCCTCAAACACAATGGTCACCCAAGGCAGAGCGATCCCTTATCAGAGCCCCAAAACCCAGTCACTACCAGGTTCCAAGTGTTCCCCGTTCGCCACGTTGAAATTGCCTCCATCAGCGGTTGAAATATTCGCTGCCGAAGGCTCGATGACATCGATGGATCTTTAAATGCAAAAAAGATTTCTGCATTCATTGCCTTTATTTATTGCTTGCCTCCCGTGTAGTTGAATGCTGGACTGGGACTTGACAGCGCTTTGCTCCAGTCCGCCGAAGAACGAGTGCTGCTGCGCAACCAGCCCGGTTGAGGACACCGTCGTTTGAACACATGACTTGCGGGGCTGTCCTAGCGGGTTGGAAGCGGGGAATTGGGGAAGTGCTGAAGAGGGCTGGGACGGGGCGCTGTTGCCGTTGCCCTTGATGATCGACGAGAACAGGGAGCCACGCACGGAAGGATCCTGCTTGCAAAAAGGGACAGTCCGATAAAAGAGAGGCTCAGCAGGAAGTTCTCCTGCATTGTGCCGACCGCATTTTTTTTGCGCAAATGGAAGCGTCGTGCCGTTCCGTTCCAGCAAGCCACTGCATCCATGATCGGCTCGTTGTGCGGTAACATGCGCTGCACTTCATTGCTGGTGTGCTGCTGCGGAAACATCACCATCGGGTGATTCGGTGGAATTCCAGTGCCGCCCCCTTCGGCACCATCCGTCGTCGCTGCTGGTTCCGACGACATTCCGCTGGCGGAAGAGAGCGGTGCGACTATTGACGAAGCGGACGAGGGATGCTCGAAAAAGGAGGGCGATGGCGATTGCAACAGCAACATGCTCTCCTCGTAGAGCATATAGTCGTCCGGGTTCTCGCTGCCTTTGCCTGCGTTGGACAGCGCCTTAACGTCCGCAGAACCAATTATTCGCTGCTGTCCCACTGGAGTGTAGCCAGTTTTGCCTCACCGCCTGAATGACGCTGCGCACTGTGCTACTGGACTCTGCGTGCACAATTGTGGGCGTGTCGTCGGTAAACAACCCAATGATGCAGATGATAAAGATCTGACGTCGCAAGATGGACAGCGGCTTCACACTGGCGTCAGGGCTCAGCTTCAACACCTGATGGGGACTAGACGCTAAAAGCGACCGACCAAACGAAAAATCGTCGATTTTGCCTGGTAGATCATGTCTGGTTCGTAACTTGGCGACACATGCGCCGAATTGAATGGCGGTGGCATGTGAGAAGCTGAGCACGCGGAATGGGGCGAGTGCTGTGCCGAGTAGGTGCCCGATGAGGCGCCCGGTATATCCTCGTCGTGCAGATAGATGTGCTCTTCGTGCTCGAAGCGAGAACTAAGAACGGTTAGGTAAAGGATTGGTTGGATTCATTGGATTCATTCGTTCCGGTTCATTTTTTTGCTGCCTCACCGTATGAAGAGGAATGACTGCTCCAGTGACTGGTTGCTGGGCGTGCGCAGCGGCAAATGCCGATATCCGGGACGCAGACAGCGCACCGCGACCACTCGTTGGGCAAGCACTCGTCCATTCGCAGCGCCGTCGCACACAGCAATGCGCAGGAATGCCAGTTCGGGGAACACGATGCGAAACGTGCACAAGTGGTTCCAGACTGGGTTGACGCCGTTTCGGCCCACCACCTGGGAAACGAACATTTATGGACAAGGGGACGGGGGGATTGATTATACTGGACCAACCTTGCTCTTCTCCTTGGCGCAGTCCGCCGGGATGCCGATGATCTCAATCTCCAGAAACGGGGATGCACTCTGCAGTCCGGCCACTCCGCTGCTCGGCGCGACGTATTGACCCGACAGCACGGTCAGCTGCAGAATCAGAGCCGGACAAACGCTCAGCTCCTGGAAAATCGAATTCTTCCACGGTAGGAATACTGTATAAATCAATGCCTTGGAGAGCGGGTTGAATTTGCCGAATAGTGGATGCGACGGGTCCCATAGTGCGCGTGGCTTGAGCATGTAGCCGCAGTTGCCGGACTGCTCGAACATGGCCGCGTTAACGGCCATCGCCACGTCCGCGGTCTGGTAATTGAGCGCCACCATCTGCAGTCCGCACTGCCAAAACTCGAGCAGCCGTTGCGGATTAAAGTTGGACGAGTCGATGCGCATGCCACCCGGGTATCTGTAAACATATCAGACTAATGATTAATTGTTTAAAAACGCTTACGTGCGCATTATGTGGTTGCGCGTGTAGCTGGACCAAGGGAAATTGCAAATAAACGGAACAAAAAACACCATTTTACGCCTACCTGATGCACTTCTGCGGGTGCTTGCGACATAGCTTGCGTGCCGCTGCTTCGGTCAGCGAGCTGACCTGGTAGCAGGATGCGTTCGCGTTCGGCGACGATTGTTTGGTGCCGCCGCAAGATGAAGTCATTGCAGCCAACGGCAGAGTTGGCCCATTCCCACCTGGAGACCAATGAAAACTTGTGCGTGAAACATCAGCACCCATCAATTGCAGTGGCATCATCGGCTGTTGGGAGGGTGCCAGTGGAGTGCTCGGTTCTGGTCTGTCGCCGCCGAGACTCAACTGGCAGCTAACGGGCAGCAGCGAACGAGGCCCGGCGGCTTCAGTGGCCGCGTTGTTCACGGTCATGTGGGACTGCGACTTGGGACGTTTGGGCTGTGCCGCTTGCAGCACAGCGGTGGGCACTGACGCAGAATAGGAGCTCAGCATGGACGGCGCCTGGGAATGTCGCGGCAACAACGAATGGGACGGAGCATGTGTCTCTCTACTACCTGGGAGCGCATGCGGGGAATTCCTGCGAAGCTGTTGGAGCAGGGCCGCAGCTCCGCACTGTTCACCCAACTGTCGGTGCCTCCGCCACTCGTGGCCGGCGTCTCCTTCCCATACGGGGGCTGTGCCATTCCGAAGGGCACCTCAGTGGTGGTCACCACGAACCCCTTGAACTTGACCGCCTGCATGTAGATGACCAGATCGGACAGCTCCGGCGCAATTTGGTGGCCGCCGCTGGATGCGCGTGTGATGGCCGCCGTCGTCGTGGTGAAAGTGGAGCCACGTCTGCCCAGTGGCGAGTGCAACGCCGATGCTGCCTGAGAGCTTATGAGTGCGGCTGGGTTGAGTGGGGTTGCTCACTGACCTGCGCACAGCGCCGCATTCCTGCACTGCCTGTTGTATCGCTTTGGTGGGCCGCGGCGGTCAAACGCAAGTCCAGCTGAGGTACCATTGACGCATCGTCGCTGCGCATCAGCTGGTGTTGGTTTCGCTTCCGCTGATCCGTCGTGGCGATGCGTCTGCTGGCCGGCGGTGACACGATCGAAGCAATGGCACCTGTTGAGTAATCAATCTCCCATATTCAGTTTTGACTTGTTCCGATATTTGGCCAATTCTTTCGTGTTTGCCCTCTTTGATTCACTTGTCATGTGAGCGGTGCGGTCGCTGACGAAACTGTTCATGGACTCCTTGCTGGGGCGGCGGTTGGACGAGGAGGACATGGATGTCTTGATGATCGGGATGCGCACCATTTTCATCTGGTGTGACGGCGACGCGCCGCCACCCTCCGTTCCACGGCACGTCTCCACGTCGGTCTCGGTGCGTTCATCCTCCTCCTCGTCGTCCTCTTCCTCGTCCAAGTACTCCAGCTCCTCGTCGTCGTCCTCCACGTCCAAGGTAGACGACTCATATCTGGGCGAAAATAAATTGGGGTGAGTACGTCTCTTCGTACGAGTTTTTGCGAGAGCCTCCTGCAGCACCGGACAGCAGAAGTGCGCCTCCTGCGCCGCCACAAACATGTTGACGACCTGCATAAGAGAGGATCTATTACCGTATTTCAATTGTGAGAGGACCTGCTGCATCGCCACCGCACGCGTACAGAAAGTCGCCGCCTGCAATGCCGCCGTGTGTGTCCAATCCGATCTGGGTGGTGTAGATTCCCACAGAGGGCTCCGCTATCATCTTCTTGTTCTGCGGGAGAGGAGAGGAGAATTGGCGTAAGATTCAAAAATTATGTGCAAAAATGTTCCGATCTTTGAAAGCACAACACCTCTTTTGTCCTCTTTTTCTTGCCTTGATGATGATTTTGTTGCGCAGCTGCCATGGCGAGGGCAGATGGGGACAGTCGCTGTAGTCCGCGTCGAACAGGAACGCGGTGACCAGTTTGTCGCCGAACGCGGTGCGGAACATCTGCGCCATTTTGGCCTGCTGTTGAAGCGAACAGTGGTTCTCGATGCTCAGAATCACGGGCAACTCGCTGCTCTGGAAGGCGCTCTTCTTGATGATGTCGACCACCTGGCGGAAGCCAATCTGCGAACAAGGAAAGTGTCAGCATCAGCACACTTCCGGTCAAGCAAGCAGCACCTTTGTGGTCAGTGTGTGCCCGTGATAGATGAGCGGAAGCCCGTCGTCCCCGTCCCAGCAGTCCAGCTCAACGCAGCGACAGCCTGTGAGCAGCACCTGTGGAGGGGACTTTGTGGCCGGTGCTGCTCCGTTCTCACTCACCTGCCGGTACATCTCGGAGGAGGACTCTCCCTTAAGTTGGTGCCCAGTCAGGTAAGTGTTGTGCGACGAGCAGATGTAGTAGTAACTAAGCGGGTGCTGCAGCTGCTCCTCCGATGGCTCAATCTGCTCCGGGACGAACGCGTAGTTGGTAGGGTCGCACAGGAAGCGCACAAAGCCCTCGAACGACATCAGCTGCTTGGCTCGGTAAGTGGCATCCGGCTCGTGTTCCTAGCACCAGACAAGTGGATATGGATGCGTGGGCAATTGGAAATTGAACTTATTGGAGCAGTCCCCACCTGGATGAGTCGCTGTGCGTACTGCTCATCCACCAGCTTCATAACAATGGAAAAACATTCAAATTAATGATGAATATTCATTATGCCAACAGTCTCATTTGTCTCAATCAATACTTCTTCTTGAATTCTTGTTCTTGATAAATAATAATTAATAACTAATAAGTAATAATAATAACAGGGATTAGGCCTTTATCATTCGATTTTCATTTCAAGTTCCAGATACCTATGGGGAAAGACACGCACAATTTCTATTTAATTATGAAACAAGGCTGGTTTGAATTAGCAAAGGCAACGGAGGGACCAGGCACGCAAAGTCGACCCACCTCCATCTGCTGGGTGGCGATGAACTGTTTGAGGGCCTGCGGAGTGAGGAAGGAGTTGCGCGAAGTGTCCATCAGGGTGGACGCGGAGACACTGGCCAGTGCCAGCGCGTTGTAGATCTTCTGCTGCTTGTCGTTCAGCTGGCACAGATGCAGCGCGGTGTTGCGAGTCAGTACGTCCTCCGGCACAAACTCGTTGCACGGCGGACAACTGCTCACCTGTGTTGAATGCGTCCACGGCCACATGATGCGTCTCCCCTCCTGAATGACCTACCGATTCGAGTCGGGATTGGACGCGCGGACTGCAAGAGGACTTGCAGTCGCTGCTGGTCGCCCGCTTGGGCGGCACGTGCGAGTTGGCGCTGGAGTGGGCCACGATCACGTACTCTTGGAACAGGTCTTTCAGGTCCTTGCGCATTCGAGTGGAGAACAGGCGGAACAGCTCCACGAATTCCTGCGAAGCAAAAGGCGTTAAAGATTGGCCGATCCTCTGGCCACATCATTTGCAAATTGCAACCTTGCAGTAAAATTATAAAACCGAAGTGTCTGAAGTGTTTGTCTAAGCTTAGGCAATCCTTAAGCTTAAAAATAATTAATTGTTTTAGGTGACGAAAAAAAATGTTCCACTTTGTTGGGTGGTAAAGAATATTATGCCCTTTTCTTATTTTGGCGTACCGTGAACACGATCGGTCTCTCCTGGTACTCCTTGCCGGAAGTACTCAGCAGTGCGCCGGACATTGGCCCGCCGCCGCCGCTAGACGAGATAGAGCCGGAGTTGGGCGTCTCGCCGCCCCGGGAACGCCACGACTTGATCGAGCGACCGCCCACCGAGCGGCCGCCGTATGACGAGGAGGTGGGGGTGCGCGAACGGGGAGTGTACAGCGAGTCCAGGTCTTAATTGGTGGGGCGCCTTTCGGGGTACTCCGTTCCAATTCCATCCCACCTGCGTCCGAGACTACCGTTCCACCGGCGGCCGACTCGAATCCACTGCGTGGTTTCAGCAAATAAGGCAACGGACTGTGCGGACCCGGCGGGCCGCTCTGGCTGCTCAATTGGCTGCGGATGGAAGGCGGACGCACCTGAACACGGGATCGTTGAGCGCAAGAACTCGAAGCTTTTTGCCATTGGCGATTGCGGTGCGGGGCTGGTGCTTCTAGAACAGTCCCTGCTGTTGCTGGAGCCCTTGACGCGTCGAGTCACCGCCTAATTTGCGAATTAGCATTATTCAATTCAAATGAACTTTAAATTAAATACAATGGTCATTTGGCGCAGGCGGCTTTTGGAACGTGCGCCTCCGCCCTCCGTGGTCGACGGCGATGAGTCCACTGGGCGCCCGTGCGGCGAGTATGGATGGCCTGTCGGACCGCAGCTCTGGTTCACGCCCAGACTCTTCCATTTCTCCACGCGTCCGCCAAATGCCTGCAAAGTTTGGTTTACCAAGAACAGGCCCATCTTCTGACCTGCAAAGCGTCCAAAGGACGTGGCCCTACGCGGCGCGGCGAGGATGGGCCAGCAGCGAAGTCGCTGGCCGTCGGAATGGCAATGGGCGATGGCGCTGCGAGTGAAACCCCGGAAGCGGTCGCAGCCATCGTTTGCAATTGGGTCGTTGCCGCACTGGCCGCGGCTCCATTCACGTCCCGCTGCTGTTCCTGTTCGCTGTACAGCTGCAAGTACAGTTTCTTCAGCCAGAGCACGCGTCGGTCCGGGTTGCGCATCTGCTCCTGGATGCATTTTACGATCTGAACGGGGCCAAGGTGAACTAGGAGCTCGAAGGTGCAGACCTTTTCCAGACTCATCCAGTACTGGGCAATCTGTTGCGGCGCCAGAAAGTACAAGAATTCGTTGTCGTTGAGGGAAGAGCCGAAGTTGATCGTCCAGCACATCACGGGCACCTGAAGCGCGAGACAGCATTTACCTAATTTGATTCCGCTGTCACACCTGACCCAGGTGCCCAACTCACACTCATTTCCTCCACGCTGTGCCGTCGGTAGATGGCCTCGATGTCCAGCTCGTAGGAGTCCACCGCCTCGATGGCCTTGATGTAGGATGTGTTCAGGTAGCCCTCGTCCAGCGTGACCAGAGCGGCTCCGGGCGGTCGGGGCGACAGCGAGGAGCTGCCGCCGCCCGCTTGGCCGCGGTTGACGGCGGCTGCAGCCTCCACTGCGGCTTGCAGGTTGGCGGTCGCCTTGGCCACCGCAATCATGTCCTTCTCGCGTCCTTCGCGTCCTCCGTAGAAAATACTGGAGACACAAAAGCACCATTTCGGCAAAACCTACGTGCAACAGACCGGTGCCAGATTACATTTGCGCAGCTGGCGTCCAGCCGAAGGCGGCACAGCACACTGCGACTCGTGTCCGGGTCGTAGTGGATAACGGAAAATGCAATGACCATTTGGGAGTTCGCGGTCCCACATTTCTTCGATTACGAAACCGATTGATTTTTGATACATTCTGAATGTTTGGGAGCGAATGTTCTACCGGTAGTGCCGTGCTGAATGCGCTGCACCATGTCCAGGTCGAACGTGCCCGTGTTCAGTGGGATCAGGGTGACCCCGTGCGCCGCGCCCATCACAGGCTGGACCGGGTCGTACATTTTCGGTTCGGGGGGCGGCATTGCTGGCGCGTCTGGCGTAGCATTTTGTTGTGCCAAGTGCACTGCTGACGCCGCGGCCGAGGTGCTCGGCTGCTGAAAAGAGCGATGTATTTGGACTTGCCCCCTTTCTACATTTGTCGCCGCTGGGCTGCTGAGCATTGCGGCCACATTCGGTACGCTGTTGTTGGCTGCGGGGGAACCGTCGTTGGGCACGAATCCGCCGCTGGGCGACTGCGACTCGGAGTGGATGGGGACGTAGCGGCCCAGTTGGCGGTGGTGGCGATGGAACGATTCCAGGTTGTCCAGAATCAGGCAGACGTGAAAATGGAAGGAAAGACAAATCGTTTAATCCAGGGTCAATTTAGACTCATCAGATTGATCTTGTCGGTGTTCAACAGTCCGCCCACGTTGATCTTCGACGAGAAATAAATTTTAATAATATATTTGTTAAATTCTTTACAATTGACGAGAAATGGTCGTCTCCATTCATGTCGTTCAGAAACTAAAGCGGAAATTTGGCCAGACCACGTTGTCCTTTTGCCTTGAGCTTCTCGGTCTCGCCGTCGTGTCCGATGATTACAACGTTGGGCAGATCGTTGACGATCGAGTACAGATCGTAGAGAAAAGTGCCGAAGAACGGGATCACTCGGCACTGCGGCATTCGCAGAGCGCGTTGCATTGCCTGCAACGAAGGAGTACTAGCGCCTGGCCAAGATGCAGACTGGTCGACTGGGAATGGACTCACCTCGATGTAGCTCGGGTGCGGGTTGCCCCCACTGCTCAGCATTCCCGTTCCGCCCAGCGCAATCTTCTGCGCACTGTCAGACGGCAACAGCACGTCCACAAACTCGTCGAAACGCTGCCGTTCCTCCTGCTTCAACGAGAGCCAAAATGGGCGTAGCCGCGGCGACTTCAGTCCCATCAGTATCTCCACTGCCGCGTTGAAGTTGCCGATGTTCCAACTGTTCGAAGAATATTTCGTTTTGCTTGTTTTTTAACCATGTGTCCACGACGCGCATGATGGCGGCCAGACAGCTCTTGCGCTCCTCGTGTGTGGGCTGGCTGATAATCACGTGCGTGATCCAGGAAGAGACCTGTGAGCGAAGACAAAAATACTGGGTGAACAACATCGGATCTCGGATTTCACTCGCCTCTGAGAGACGCTTGACAAGGTTCCTAACGGGACTGGGGCTGTCCTGCACGTTGATGTTGGCCAAATCGCAGCCCACATAGCGCACAAAGTCGAGAGGCAAAATCGAATAGAACAGCTGGTACTCGGTGGCGGACAGCTTCAATGTGAGATAAATTAAAAACACCTGGTCTAAAACAAAACCTGGAAGGCGACCTCCTCAGGGAAGTGCAGGATGTACTGGAATTGCGAAATTGCGAACGTAATCGGAACTCGACCGGCAACAACCTGTAGTCGCTCCAGCTCCAACCGGAACAGTGTGATCGGCTCGGCACTGCAGAGAAGACCGCCCACACTGTTGCGCAGCGAGGAGCAGCACGTGGAGGATGAGAAGGAGGTGTGCCGGGAAGAGCCGTTGTCGAACAAAGTCTGGCTGGGGCGTGCGGAGCGGTTGAACGTTTTGTGCACGAGCACACTGGCACGGGCCTGCATGATCTCCCAGAGTGTCATCGAGATGGACTTCAGAATGTTGTAGGAGGGAGCTGAAAAAGTGGGTGACTGGGCATCCTCAGAGTGAAGCGAAGAGGCGAGCCTTTCCAGCCCCTTTTCTCGTTCAACTGATGAGTAAGCAAAAAGGCGAATTCTTTTTTTCTTTGTTTCGATAACTAAAAGTTTTGGGCTAGTGTCGCCCAAAATACGAATCCACTCCAAAAAAGCGGAAAACAAACCAATCAGTTGCCATTTGCTGCCGCGAAATTCGAGAAGCAGCTGCAAATGGAATATAAAATAGATCAGCATGTACGACACTGCTAGGCATTTTGCGCAATGCAGTTCGGCAGCAATCACCTGATGCTTGCTCACTCCGCCGCCCACCCGCCACTGAATTATAATTATCAACGGCGTCTTGGATTGCGATTGTTTTACTAATTTCTGTTTATGGCAATTGATGTTCAGTTTCTTCTATTTTTATTAATTATTACTTTTCCTAATAAGTAGTCTCTATTGCAAAATTATGGCGAAATGAAATTGCAGGCTGTGGCCATTTTGTTGTGCTCCTATTTCACTAGTATTGTGCTTATGTGTTGCGATCCCAATCCATCTTCCACTTTCTCAGACACCGTTGATAATTCACCTGCTGCAGTGTCGCAGCGTGCTGACGACGAAGCGCCAACTTGGTACAGCCGTCCAGTAGGCACAGCGAAGACGCACTCAAGCACAGCAGACGCACAGTCTGTCGATTGAACAATCATGTTCAGACGAAATCTTTGGGCTTTGTTCGATTTTTGGGAGCTGATAATGTCGGTGGCCCTATTGTGGTCTTCCTGGCGCACCTTCCGCAGAGTGTGCCCGTGCAGCAGCTCCTTCACCTGGAACACCTTGCATCCGTAGGCGGGCAGCTTCTTCGCCGTCTGCACGTAGAGCCGTTTCATCGCCTGCTCGCTCTCGTACAGTTGACTGTGGAACAGTTTGCGCTTCCGTTCCTGGGTGTGATTAAGGGGCGGTTGAGTGGTCTCGCCCTTACCCGGATCAGCTTGATCGTGCGTCTGTCGCCGCGCAGGTCAATGGGAAGGCACGCCTGGCCGAGGGAGTGCAACCGGTATTTTCAATTACTTTATTTTGGCGTTTTGATAAAATTTAAAATGCTATTTGTTAATTGTTACTATAGTTATAGTATGTCAATGCGAAATCACTTTTCGGACAAAACTTGTGTTATTCACTCCCAAACAATTAAAAAAATATGTGCCTGCACTTCGGACGACAGCATCGGGTCCTGCTCCGATATGCAGCTGAACAGCGTCAGCGAACAGCGTCGCCGTTGTTGCTGCTGTTGCTGTGTCGCCGCACCGCCTCCGTTCTCGCCGCTGGTCTGGCTTGCCTTGTGGTTCGGGTAGGTCGACGTTTTCCTGTTGGCGGCCGCCGAGTCGCTAAGCGCGCGGGGCGGAGTGCAATACAGCGTCTGGTCCACCTCCCATGGCGTCACCATAATCTTCTGGGCCAAATCGCGGATACGACCTGTGTTTGTCGGGATTGTAACGCTCTTGAGGAGCAAAAACAGATTATAATGGCCAATAGAGAAAATTATGGAAGGACTCACCGAATTGGCCCTTGAGCAGGTGGCGTCGGATGGTCTGTGTGCGCTTGTTGTTCGGCCAATTCTCCTCCACGCAGAGTTGGACGGCAGCCAGAAGGGCTGCCTCCTCCTTGGGGCAGGGCAACGACCCGCTGATGATCTGGTCTTGGAGCTGTGGGCGATGCAAACAGCTATTGCTTGTGCAATTTGCGTCCCTTTCTCACATCCAAATACTCGTCGTTGTTGCGCTCCTCGTTCTCCAGCTTGCTCTCCTCCTCCGTCTCCAGCTGCCCGTTGATCTGTTTCATGCCGAATGGGTTATTTATTTTTAAATCCACGCAACCCCTCAGTCTCACCACGTTCAGGATATCTGCGCACCAGTTCTTCACGGTTGGGTGCTGCGGAGTGTTCAGCACCTGTCTGAGCACGTCCGAGCACGTGCGCAGCGTGGCCACAAATTGGCTGTTCTTGTTGCTGTACATGCACAGCAGATTCAGCAGCAGCTGCCGCACGCACTGGAAGTCGGGGCTCATCTCGATGCCGCACAGCAGCTGCAACGGACTCTCCTGCAAAAGGGAAAACGGGAATTGGCGCGAATTACTAAACTTGGAAGTAAACGGTCAAAAGGAGGCCATACTCTGTCAGGCACGCGCAGAGAGTCGCCAGAGGAGCGTGAAATGGCGCGCTTCGGCAAAGGAATGCGAGTCCCGATGGTGGAGGCCCGTTTGCGCAGTACGAAGCTGAAAATGAAGGGCCCCGAGTTGTCGGACGCGATTGAGGTGCCGCCCGAGAAGGTGGACAGACGCAGACCGCCCGAAGAGGAGCGCTGTGACATGCGCGAGCTGGCGCGAGAACTCCACCCGCACATGGATGATTCTGCTGGCCAACAGAGAATCGTGATCGATACAACAAATATGGCTATGAACCCACCGTCGGAGGACTTGCGCGAACAGACCTGTACGGTGCTGCTTCCGCTGAGCAGCAGCGGGGCACAGTCATCAGAAGCGCTGCCGGCACCACTGCCGCCGCGACTCACGACCTCTGGCGAGTTCACGAAGTAGCCAAACTCGAACTGGAATGGACCAACGCGTGGGTGCCTTTCGACCCTGGCGGGGACATTTGCCTGGGAGAGGGCGGAGGGCCTCCGGATCTCGATGAGCGGCAGTCCGGGCAGCACCGGCGGACTGGACGGACGGCGCATCTCCAGGTGGCCGCTGACTGGCGCTGAAATTGACGAACAGCACGCCGCACTTCCCGTCACGCCGTCCACCGTGACTGCGGCCGCCACCAACGCCGCGCTGACCAGAGGGGAGCGTGGCGGCGACGCCGAGTTCACCTCCACGTCGGGTAGGTGGCTGTAGCCCATGTGACGCGCCTTCTCACCGCCACTGCCCACAGTGCCCTGTAAAGACAGGATAAGGCAAGACCCTTGGGAAACATGCAAATGTGCTTCTCAATCGACTTCCTCGCTGCCTTACCGCACTGTCCTGTTGGCCCGCTTGCTTGTAGGCCATGCGCATTGTCTCGCGTCGAGTGGGTGGAATATTCTGCAGCCTTTTGGTGAACTCCAGTACCGCCTCAGAGCCGCTGGTTTGGCTTTCCGGACTCGACTCTCGGCTTCCGCGAGAGTGTCGTTTGCACGGATCTGCGGAATTGTGTTCGGCCAATTTAGCGCACAAATATTATATCTAGTTCCCACCGGTGCCCATTCGCCCACGAAACAAATTGGTGATGTATTTGGGCAAGTGCTTTTGCACGCTGGACGTGGAAGAGGAGTTGGTCTTCTTCGACTTGGACGAGCCGCTGCTCGTGTCTGTGCCCAGCCTTCCGATTGGGGGCGGTCAATAAAGATCCCTCCTCTCCCCTCCCACCGTTTCCTGTTGCGCTCTTTGCGCAACTCTTTGGCCCCGCTGCTGAACCGTTTCGGTCGAGGGATCTCCACCGAACTCGAGCGACGGATGTGCACGCGCTTAGACAGTCGCGAGGAGTGTTCCACGCGCAAGAAGTGCTTGTCCTTGCCGCTCTTCTTGTTGTGCTCGTCGCGCCTGCGCTGCACTCAAGGAGAGACTTAGAGTGGCATTCCTACTTGAATGAGCCGCCCAGTGAACAACTAGAGTGCGCGCGTCGCGAGGAATCGTGCGCCGCCGCCGCAGCCACTGCAGCTGCCATCGCGCCAGGGCCGAGTGCGGGTAGTGCCGCGGCTGGGCCAATACCGCCCGTGCGCTTCTTGGCCACCAGCGACAAGTCCCTGGGTTCGAACTGCGTTTTGAGGCCTGTTGAGTGCTTTGCTTGCCAAGAGAGCTTGTGGAGAAGTAGTCGCAGCAGCAGCATGGAGTCGAGCACCAACGAGAACTTGCACAAGTGGGCCTCCAGGTTGGAGATGCACAGTAACTGCAAATGCGTTCAGCCCGCTCTAAAAAGACATAACTCACCGTATTGTACATGCGTGCCACCGCCGCGCTAATGGAACACGGCGGCGAAGAAGGCGCCGCTCGTTTCATTTGAAGCTGAAACCAAAACTGCTACTTGAATTAACTGAAAGAAGCATGCTGACCGGCGGTAGGGATGGTTTGTTGCCGGTGCTGTTGGCACTGTTCTGGACTGTCGCCGTCCCCTGTTGGCCTCCATCCTGCTGCTGCTGTTGGGTAGGCACCGCCAACTGCTGGCTCTGTTGTCTGTGAATGATTGGCGCCGGCTGGCTGTTGCCTTTCTCGGCCTGTGGGGTCAGTGTTTGTTGGGTGCTGTTCGTGGAGGTGGCGATCGTCGACAGGGGAATGGGTCCCGAGAACGAGTGCGGAGTGGATGGACGTTGCGCCAGACTAGGCGTGTGGTTCTGCTGCTGGAACGAGGGCGACGGCGACAGACCCAGTGTGGCCGGGGAGAGAGCGGGCGGGTGGGGCGATGGAGAGGCGGAAGAGGGCAGTGGCGAGTCCTTAGGCGGAGACCAAAATCAATGCACCGTTGGTCCTTACCGGCTTCTCCTCGCACTCCTCGATGATGCAGTTTGTCTGTGCGCTGGGCAATATCGATTTGAGCTGGACAGCCGGGGACGTGATGGCGCTGGGCGTTTCCTCGCGAATGGGCTCCTGCGCCCCGTTGGTCCCGCTGGGGCCACGGCTCAGCTCCTGAAGAATGCTGAGCAGCACTCCCTCCACGGACATGGCGGTGCGCGAGAACTCGTGCGCAACGTTTGCCGTACGCAACGTTTCCGCGATATAATCGTCTTCGTTGGCCGAATTTACGTTTTGCATTGCGCTGCCGAATGCGGCAGCTGCACCCGCAACGCCACTGTTGTTGGCCGGATTGCCACTCAGCGAGCGTCGTGTGGAAGTAGCGGTGCCTCCGCTCTGTTCCTGTGGTTCTGGAAGGCAGACAATTTTGCATTTTCTGCTGGATCGAGATGTCCAGATTCCGGCAAGCAAATCTGGTGGACCGTTGAAACTCAACATCTGCTTACCAAACTGAAAGATATTGACGCGATTGCCGACTCGGTCTCCCAGACCGATGTAGACAAGAATGCGCGCCGCGTGATGCTTCACGAAATGGCCGAACTTTGTGCTGTGGTTGGTGTAGTACCTGGGAGCAGACAGAATATATAATCATTTTATGGCTCTGACGGTGCTCCCGTTCCCTCCCACCAGTCATCGGCCGGCAGCAGCATCTGAATCAGCGGGTCGTCCACCTGCATTTCGATCAGATGCCGGTGCGTGCCAGTGTTCAGAGCCACTAAAGAGATGGTCTGCAACATCAGACAGAGCAATTGCTGAAAACGTGCAACAAAAAGTCAGGGGAATCGTTGTGCTGGTTGTACAGGGTCCAGCGTCGGCTCCAGCAGCTGCACGAGCGTCTTCAACTGCGAAACTTCGCTGAGCTTCTGGCGAAACTCCTTGAAGCTGGCCAGGAACAAGAGCAGTCGGGCCACCAGAATCTGGGTGCAGTGCTGGAAAGAACGACCAAGTGTCCAACGGAAGGGCGACCGCACTCACGTGGTAGCACTGGCGCCACCGGTGGGCAGGCGAACAGACAGAACGAGTGCCCGCCTCTCGGTTCTGCATTGTGATCGCATTGTGCAGCGAAGCGATGACTGAATGATGGGTAATGAATGGTCTCGCTTCTCTGCAGTTTCACCATTTGTTAGTTAGTTAAAACGCCATAACATCAAACATCTGAGCACCAACCCGATTATCACTTATGCAGAATCAAATCTTTACAAATAAATCTGTGAATGCATATCGGCTTTGTAATAAAAGTGGTCTTTAGTCTTTTTTCACAAAGGAGGGAACCAATCCATTGAGTGTGGTGGATTTTTATTTTTTACATTTTCCTTTCATTATTTTACCTATATATAAATTGCAGCACATTTTTCTTGAGAGATTTTAAAACCATTTTTGTACAGGTCATTCCAATACACCCAATTTCATTGCAGCAATGGGGCTCACTGATGTTCGGCTGCATTGACGAGAACGCCTTATGCAGGTCTCCCAGGCGCACTGTCTGTTGCGCGTGCGCTGTCTGCACGCCGTGCTTGCGGTAGAAGCTCTGCAGAATGAGTGCAGGTGCCGAACTGCTGTCCCCGGTTTGGCGTCGGTCGAACTTGTCTTCGATCGAGTTGGAAATGGACGAAGACGCATTCGCCTTGGTCGGGGTCTAAGTCGATTTTTTGATCGAAGCTCTTCGAATGTTAGTCCAATCAGAACCTGGAACGGGTCGACTGGGCCTCCGGTGGGCGATATCTCCTCGTAGTCCTCCTCGCAGCAGGACTGGAACTCGTGCGATCGGTTCAGCAGTCGCGAGGAATGGAACACCACTTGGGGGCTGGCCAACAGCGCATTGACCAATCCGGCATCGATTATCTGCAGGCAACGGATTGAGCAAATCCAAAATATGGCTATGCCTTGTTCAGAGTGCCCAAGGCGGCGAACTGACGGCTCGTACCGCTCTTCTGCAGACACAGGTAGCAGAAGTTGACCAGCGAGACCAGAGTGCCCACCTAGCATTGAGATTCATCGCATGGCCCGCAAATAAATTAGTTGTTGGACCCAGTGCCCATAATTCTGGCGCAATTTTGTGCATCCCGTGCCCACCAGTCTGCGCTTGTTCCATTTCTGCTGCGCGGGCGTATTCAGCTGGTAGTCGCCGATGGAGGTCAGCAGCACTTGGTGCAGTAGTCCGCCCAGGTGCGAGTCCATCGCGTCCCGTTCTGAGCCCCCGCTCGCGTAGTCGTCCAGCTGTTGGGCGCAGTATTTGTGCAGAGAGCGCTGTAAGCGGTACAAAATTTTGGATTTTCTACTCGCAAAACCCTGGACTACCATGATTATTTCAATGCACTCCGGATTGGAGCTCATCTTACGCAGTGTCTCCCATGCCTGATCGCGGCTCACGTTTTCGAATATTGGCGCTAAATGTGTTTGCGGTCATTTAAGAATTAGTTGTGTTTAATAATATATTAATATTACAATCTTTGTGCAGTTTGGTCCTGCGATAGAGTTGCAGCGAGACGAACGACTTGCGTCGGTTGGCGGCAGCGGCGTTGATGGCCGTCGTCGATGCCGTGTCGTCCCTGTTGCTGGTGCCGCTCACGACACTCACTCGGTCCCTGTTCACCGACAGACTCTCGATCATCGAAGAGTTGGACACAGAAGGGGCTGCCGAGGTGCGCGGCGACAGAGGAGACTTGCTCAGACTGGCGCGCTCGCAAAATGACGCTGGCAACAGCAGAGATTCTGTGTTGTGTATACGGCCGTCGGTGCTACCCCAACTCATACCAGCCCCAACTCATACCAAGCCAATATCATCCCAACTCATCCCAATTGCTATTTGTCCCCAACTCATACCAACCCAATGCAATGTCATCCCCAACTCATCCCCGGCTATAGGTATTTTTGGCTTAGACGTAGGCTAAGCTTAAGCCTAAGCTAAGCTTGCTTTGGCTAAAAAGCCTACTTGGCTACACTTTTGGCTTAGACCTTGCTTTGGCTTAGGCTAAAAAAGCCTACTTTACAGCTGGGTATGAGTTGGGGACAAATAACAATTGGGATGAGTTGGGATGACATTGGGTTGGTATGAGTCGGGGTGGGGCGACGGCCGTCGACGCATGGACAAAATACCCCCATACAAAATACCGTGGACAGAATATCCCCAAATATATATAAACAATTTTAATATTAAAATATAATTGGGCAAATCTACGCGAGGAAGAAGGAAGGTGGAGCCGACCAAATTCAAGCGAAGTTCAAGTCACGCGCCTGGTGCGAAAAGACGATAGATAAATTTCCAATATTTGGGAGTATTCTGTCCAGACACCCGGTGATCCGTCCATCAATCGCCTACCCGCATCCAAATGTGCCTTTCGCAGGTGCTTCGTTGCGCTGATCATCGCCGCTGTGCGCATCAGTCGTTCCTGGGTGCCTCCCTGTGACGGCTGCATTGAGCCAGAGTGCGGTTCTTCGCTGCCCAAGGCGCCCCTTTCGCCGGGCGAGCCCTGCAAATGGGTATGGGTTTTCACTTTTCACACTGCTTTTAACAGTACCTGCAACGATGTGGATTGGTGGGCGGACGCGGAGGACAAGTTGTTGTTGGAGGCCTGGACGATATTGTGGGAGGGCGAGTTGGAGGAGGGCGGGCGGGTACACGCCATTTGGAACAGGCTCTCCACGCAAGTCTCCTGGATCTTGCACAGCTCCGGCGCCAAGTCCAGGGGGCAAATGCCGCGTGAGTTCTTCTGCTGAATTCTGTAGGGACAGAAGACGCACTTTTGGAACCTCTTCGTTCTCACTTTGCGCCGAGAAGAATCAGCATGTGCAGACAGTGCCAGCTGAGCGGCGAGTCGCGCACCGCGAGCATCAGCGCCGAGTTCCCGTCCTCGTCCACCGCATTCACGTCTCCCCCGTACGAAACCAGCACATTGCTGCAAACGTTGGAAGTCAGGTTTCAGTGCCTTTGAGGCGCGCATTCGAATAAGAATTCGACCCATTGCGGCACTCACATCATCTCTGCACTCTGCGCTCGCACTGCCACGGCCAACGGCGTCTGGTCGAGGATGGAAACGACCCGCAAATGTGAACACACCGTGCACATCTCAGGCGTGACTGTGTGTGATCTAAAAGGAAAACAATTTTGTTAAATGTGGACTTTATTTGGATACTTCGGCGGAAGTACTGATGCGAGTGGGACGTTTCCGCTGGCGGTGCAGCCCTTGCAGTGGCACAGTGCCACCGAGTTTGCGTCGTATCCGTTCTTCAAAAGTAACTCCACAATGTCTCGCTGCTTGTGCGCCACCGCCATGTGCCTCGAAATGGGTGGATTTTGGTTGATTTGAACATTGCAAAATCCAATCAAATTTCAGTTTACTTTCCACTCACAATGTGCTCAACGCCGCGCAGTTTGAGCGTCCTCCCGAGTGCGTGGAGAGAGTGCTCGACGCGTTTGAACGTCTGTGTTGCATTGAGGCTGGCCCTCCGGTTGCGCCGCCGTGTCTGCGCTGAGCCAAGTCGGTGAACGTGTTGGTGCTGCCGATGGACGGGGAGGAAGACAAAATCTGCTGGAAAACCCATGAATCCCCATTTGCATCAAAAGGAGTGCCTTGTTGCTGCAATGCGACAGCAGCAGTCGATCCACCAGCTGCACATCGTCCATGTGGATGGCCTGCAAATTAAGCGATTTCCATCTGCCAGAACATGAAAGCATGCACTGGCTTATGTATGCCCGGGGGAAAATGCGTAATGGTCCATTTCCATTCCGTCCTTCATTCACTCAATAACATTGCAATGGCGGTCCAATTAGCGAACAAATCTAACCCCAATAGCAAAAATACAAAAAAAAAACTACAAGATCCTTTTCCGGCAAGATTTAGACTTGTTAGACACTGTATTTGTAGCAGCAAAAAAACATACGTCCAGCAGCATCTCCGACAGATTCTGGTTGACCGATGGTTTACGCTGGTCCTCAATTGACGAATTGTTGTTCTTCAGATGAATGCGCTGAGCGGCCGTGAAGGTGAAGCAGCGACCCGACTCGGTGGGAGTGCCCTTTTGGAAATAAGGTGAATCTGTCCAAACAGTGCCCCGCTCAAACCACCAGAGAAGAGCCCTCGCTGCTCTCGCCTGTGTAGCGCCGACCTAAACCAAAAAATGGAGTAATACGAATATTCAATATACTGGCCGGATTGGCCCGATTGTTGACGTTGAAGCCGCTGACGCAATCGTTTCGCAGTGCAAATGGACGACTCATGGTTGGAGGAGAGTTCGGTGCTGTACCCAAATGGGTAGCGATCCGCCGTCTCTGTGGATGACTCTCGGGTGGCTGCCATTCTACTACAAGTTCCCCATCCGCCAAATCAATTTGCAATTTATGCTAACTGACGTCAAGCCAATTAACGTAACATTTGCACCGCAAGAATGGAAAACAAAAGAATAAAGGGAATATGCAGGAGAGAAATATTAAGCCGCTGAATGAATGCGAGATCTTCACTTCTGCGAAGACTTAATTAACTCTTCTCTCGCGCTATTCGCCTCTAACGAGAAATGAGAACAGAGACATTTGAGTCCCAATGAGGAAAAGGCAATGGTCGCGGTGGATAAAACAATGGTGTGGCGCTTCGCATCCAAAACGCTCGGCTGCGGCACATTTTGTTTTAATCATCCACATCCGCACACTTTTCGAGTGTAATTAGTGGAGGATTAACAGCAATCAGCTTGAAAAATAGTTTTAATTCTAATAATTCTTGTCGTCTGATTTAAAATTACTACTGTAGAAAATGGTAATGTTAATGTGTTTTCCTTGCCCAGCATGAAGACCATTCGATAGTCAACATCGGAGGAATTATGGATCTCCAGAGGGGACCGAGCGAATCTCGACCCTCCCTAGCAACGGACTTAAGCTTTTTGGCTTTTCTCTCAAAAAGGATTCTATCACAAGACAGACATGTCAAAATGAGAAAGGGTTCCGCTTATTGGGATTCGCGCGGACTATTAAAATACGATCCCATCACCATGGACGACGGGAGTCTAGGATTATACAAATGAGCTAAAAATGTCATCAAAATTGAAATATGAAATCAATTCAAATTTTAGCATTAGAAATGTGAAGCAACGGCTAGCTCAATTGTGATTCCACCTCCAATTCTTGAAGTCGAGATTGTCGATTTCGAGCAGCACATGGCAAAATCCACAAAGCCAAATGCCAGATTCGTGAAACGCCCCAAATATAAGTCGGATGAAAAAGGGTTTATTTTGTCAGCCCAGACTCCGAGTGAGCAAGTCCGTCGGGTGTAAGTCCTCCCCGAAATTGGGAGAATGGCTTGGGTTATATGCCCAACTAGAGGGGGAGGAGCGGATGGGAGCAGAAGGATGGAAAACAACTCTAAAAGGTGGGTCAGTTGGATTGGGTTTGGTGAGCGGGATGAGATAAGGAAGTGGACAATTCATTCGGTGCTAAGTCATTATTTAAAAAGGGCCACTTAGGGCGTTACTTAAATGGGGTCACTTGGGTCATTAGTTAAAAAGTGCCACTTGGGGCATTACTTAAATGGGGCCACGTGGGTCCGTGTAGCCAAGTGGGCTTTTTAGCTTAAGCCAAAGCAAGCTTAGCTTAGGCTTAGGCTTATGCTTAGCCTACGTTTAAGCCAAAAGTGTAGCCAAGTGGCCCTTTTTAAATAACGCCCCAAGTGGCCCTTTTTAAGTAATGACTAATGACCCAAATGGCCCCATTTAAGTAACGCCCCAAGTGGCCCTTTTTAAATAATGACTCAGCACGAATTCATTCATAGGGATTGTCATCCATCTGTGCTGCCTAAATTAATTGAGGCCTTAATTTTCTGCGATTTGCGAAATAGATAGAATGCCAAATATGGAGTTCGAGCAGACCTGGTCGTTTCATCCCCAGCGATTTTGACGGACCATCGGACCTCTGCTCTTTCCAGTGTCGAACGTTCCAGTGTCAGGGTATTTGAGGGGCCATAACTCAGCCAAATTTAAGACTAAGAAAGTGGATGAGATATCATTGGAAAACTCAAAGTGTGCCCTATCTAATGATCTGTTCATCTCTGGGTTTGGCCAAGTTATGGCCATATGTTTGGAAAAAATCGGCCAATTTCCGATTTTTTTGGTTCTGCCTTCGTTTTTTGTCCAGTTATATTTCATAAAAAAACCTGACACTGGAACGTGGGCACTGGAAGCTACCCCACCGCGGACCATAATCCATAACTCGGAATTCGAACCGATTTTGTTGATCTTTGTATCATTTGATATCGAAAAATCGGCATTATTTTTATTCAAAAGCAATTCGGTCCGCAAGTTTCGCGCCACCACCCGTTCCCGTTTAATAACCCACTGTGAAGCAACAAACCCGGGCTAGAGTTTGACTTAGCCCCCAAAAATTTCGCCATCAGACCCACCATGTTTCGGTCTTAAAATTACTTTACTGAACGTAAAAA
>VAHH01000092.1:0-63497 GCA_013357305.1 Radopholus similis
GACAGTAGATGATTCTTCCATCTGTGCTGTATACTCCGTCAGGAAAATTCGAAATCCAATCCCGAAGCAATTTTGTCGATAGTTTAGGCAATTTTGGCATAATTCCAATGTTATTTTCAAATTTACAATCTAAAAATATCAGTTTTTTCTTCAAAATACTTAAATAGGTGAAAAATGGGGAAAAATAGGTTGAAAAAGGTCCAAATAGGTGACAAAACCTAAAATAGGTGCAGAAGGCCAAAATAGGTGATCAAAACTCGAAAACGAACTGAAGAAGGGGGTCATTTGATATGTTTTTTGTGCATAACTCAGCAGCACCTATACGCAGAACAAATAGGTAAAAACCTAAAAATCCCAGCCCTATTAATCACAGTCCTCGAAGAATAGGTAAAAAATCTAACGTTTCTGGAGGCAACTCTATATTGTCACTTCATGTGCGTAATTGCTTTGAACATCATATGGGCTCCTCCAAACAATGCCGGAACAATTACTTTCTGTCCGAGTTGGCCCACAATGATCGGGGTTGCTGCCGTCACTACAAATTTGCGTGCACCGACCATAACAGCATTTTTCGTGACGAAATTAGTAACCAAAAATTGGGCCATCTGTGGTTCAAAAGAGAATGGCATCATATCTCGTTAGGTTGGATCTCATAGAATTTTTCAACCTGAAGTGGATTCATTTGACGCACTTCTCCGTTAGAGACCACTTTTGTCACTTGCATTTTCTGGGCTCCTTTTCCATCCACTTGGAAGACTACGCCTACCTTTTCTGGGTCATTCTCTTTCCAGGTTTCGGTTATCAGCTGAAACATGGAATTAGGATTTTAGGATTGCTTTAAATTTGGAAAAAATTAGACTTTATGGTTTATTAAGCACGGCGCCGTTGATTTATTTAATATTTACTCGCCTTGAACATGGTTGTATGTTCGCCTTTAGCGCCTGCTTCCAAGTCAAATTGGGCGTTCAATCGCGTGAACACCGAGTTGTTCATCACCATGTCCTGCATCAGGTTCAGTCGGATGGTCATCGGACCCAGCGCAAATGGCGTCATCCGTTTGGTGGCATATCGCATTGCACGGCTCAGAATTCCTCCTCCTTCGCCCTTTTCCCTGCGTTCGTATTGCAATTTCGCAAATTGCTCGGCAAACTCGCTTTTGCCCAAATCGGCCACAATTTTCTGTGCAATTGCTTCAGTCAAATGTGGATCGCCAAAAGGGAGTTTTTCCCCGCCCTCCTTGTCACTCTTCTCTACCGCTTTGTCAGTTAACTCGGTGACCGCATTGTGCACATAATCGCGCAGAATGTCTGTAAAACAAAAAACCATTTGTATCCATGCCACACAAATTCATTCAAACCACTGAGATGTTGTGCGTTTGCAGGGTTCTTCTGCAAGTCCAAAGCTTCAGGCACCCCGCTGCCTTTCTTTTTCTTGTTCTTTCCGTGTCTACCCATTTCTCCACCCAAGTCCGCGATCACTTTTGCGCTGCCTCCATCCTTGGTCCGTTTGGAAACAGTCAACTGCATTTGGCCATTTATCTGGCCGCTGAATCCCACATTCAGAACGTACTCCTCGCCGAAAATGTAAACTACAACAGTGTATTGGAAGTTGGTCACGATCTCAGAGTATTCGATGCCCGCTGCTTGCCCATTCCCCGCCTCGACTGGAACAGGGGCGAGCACTTTGCCCAACAAGGGCACTTCTTTGCCTTGATCTCCCTTCTCTTCGGAGCAAAGAGATGAATGGAAGGACAAACAACATAGTAGAACGAATATTACGGACATTTTTGGTGGCTTTTGATGAAATTACATAAATGAAATTATCCGAATCTCTCACAGGAGGGTTTATGGATTGATCGCCCAGTCTTGCTACCCAATTTATGCCGATTCGTCCCCTGCCAATGTGGCGTGGCTTTCGCTATCGGGCCCCTCAAATATGAACACACAAAAATGATGGATTTCAGATAATGAACGTCAGCAATCGTCCCCACTCCCCACCATCAGCTACAGCCACACCCATCTTAATACAAACAACCATTTCCATTTGGCAGTCACTTTTTTGCCAACAGAAGATAAAAGAAACTTCTGCAAACAAAGTAGGCACCCAGGGTCGGCTTGAATTTTAACGACGCTTTTCCACACGGAAATGTGAAAAAAATCGTTCCTGCTGAACCGCATAAAGTGTAGCCAATTCCCTTCAATTCAAAATATTTATTGAAAAAAACGTAATCTCATTTCCATTTTGATTAATGATTACTGACAGCCATTTATTCATTGAGGTGTGTAATAAATAACAATATGTGAATTTTTTCTCGAGTTAATTTTGGATGAATAACCCATGCAGAAATGGACGTTGAACAACTTTATTTTTTATCTATTTAGCGGGCTATCATTTTTGCACGTTTTTTCGCCTGCTTTTCTCCATCTGCACACTCGAATGGTTTCCCTTTAAAAAGAAGAGGCAACATAAATCCAATCAATCTTGCCCAAAAGATGAAAAGCCCTTTCGTCCTCTCGTTTTTCTTCGTAAATATAATTTGTTGCTCTGGTGTAGAATTGGATGGACAACACATTGCGGAGAGTGCGCCCGAAGAGTTGTTCTTCAGTGTTCCCGAGTCGGAGTATTTCGGTTCGATGGGAGTGGACGAAGATTGTGCGGAGACGGTGGGAAGTCCACCGGAAGAGTATTTTACTCCGCCCGAAAGCTTCCTCACGGGAATAGTGGAAAATGCGGCGAATAGCAGAGGAGGAAGCCGCCACCCGGAGGAGAAAAGGACTCAACTTGAACCCGTTGAACAATCCCCCTCGGAAATGGAAACTGAACTGGCAGCGGGAAACGCAATCGAGTCCCGGAGTGAAGTCGGAGGGAGATGTAGTGAAGAAGCTGCGGAGCAAATGAAAAAAAGGTGGTAAAAATAATGGAAGAGGAGGGAAATATCCTAATCTTTAGCAGCCTTGGAGGCGGAGGAACTCGATATCGAGAGAGGGGTGGGAGCGACAGCAGTGTTCCATCAGCAGAAAGTTCAAGGGGAGGGCTAAGCAAATTATTCGAGCAAACGTTGGAGGAGGAGGAAAGCAAGAAAAATTCGGCAGAAAAACAATTAAAAAAGAAAAGGCGAAAGACACGAAGAAAGGGCAGAAAACAAAAGAATAAAGTGAGCGGAATGATAATGATGAACGAACATTGCAAAAACTCTCCGCCACTTTATGGGCGAATAACGGATGAACAACTGGCCCGCAATGTTTTGGCGTTGACCTACAATCTGGACATGAGTGATTATTGGAGAAAGTACGGGGTCTATGCAAACGCTGGGAAAATGCCCAACTCCAAAGGAGGTAATGGTAAAAATAAAAAGTTGAATCCTTGAAATAACTCTTAGAAAATTGAACCCCCAAAAAGACGTAAATCCCATCCATCCAGCGACAAAATTCATGACTCAACTAAAATCCGACTTCAAAAAGGATTCTTCAAAATATACTGACAAATCGCTACTAAATGTTTTCGTGTTTTTCCCTCTAATATGCGAATTGTAGCGCAGCCAGAGTCAATGTTCGGAACTCGACCAAAAATGTTTCATGGAAAACATGACAGAATTAGGCAATTGCTGGAAGAAAATCAATTTTGGGGAAAACAGAATCAAGTGCCTGTGGAAAAAGGCAAGTAACCCAGAGTTAGGTATTTGTCCGTTGATTCCTGTTCTCCTTCTTTGCAGACGGTCCAAGCCAGCCAACAAAAAATGGGAAATTGGATGACAGTCTGGTGGAAGCTGTTGCCCTGAGAAGGCACTCGAATGTCCTCCACAAGGCAAATGTGCCCAGCCGCCGCTTCTGGACGCTTCTGAACCACCCATCGCCGCCATTTGAAACACGCCCGGGTGAAAATTCGCCAATAATGTTCCAGTACAAAAGACGGGCCTATTTCTACCGGTCAGCAGAACTCGGAGGGGCCAGAGTGTACTGGAGCGAGTCGAGGCAGTGCTGGGGAATGAAGATGGTTGCTGAGCGAAAAGTGGAGAAAGGCAAGCGGAAGTTCGAGTGCATCTATTGGGATCTGGAGCGGGAACAGTGGAAGTATTGGAACGGGGAGAGCGATATGGCCCAATGGATGTACTGGGACCAGCAGCAAAAGGAGTGGAAAAATTGATTGATTGTTTGGTGGACTATGTTGAAACGAGTCTGGCTGTTTCTTGACAAAGATTAATGACCGTCTATGCACAGAATCGCGAGGAGCTTAGAATCACACAAGTGCCGATTCCTCGTCAGTCCGCCAGTCGACTGCCGAGTGTTCGTTTGACCACGTAGATCACCTGGTAAATGTTCCGATCGCACATTTCACACAATTTGTCTGTCCACTCTCTCTTTCTACCTGTCTCTGGTGCTGTTTCCTGCCGCCAGACACCGGAACCCCGGCACCACCGCTGCCCACAACAATGTCGTACTGGTAACTCGGGTAGAGCACACTTAACCGGTCGAAGGTGGACGACTGAAAGCGAGAGTTAGTTATGATGTTCCGA
Organism: Radopholus similis; assembly: GCA_013357305.1. Lineage (NCBI taxonomy): Eukaryota > Metazoa > Nematoda > Chromadorea > Rhabditida > Pratylenchidae > Radopholus > Radopholus similis. The sequence goes on from VAHH01000092.1 coordinate 4,514, forward strand.
GGGAACAGTTTCACCATCTGAAAGTCTCTGTTGGGAGGGAAGAAAGGGCCTACGGCAACCATTCTCTGCACCACGTTGGCCAGTCTCTCCGAATTCGCCAGCTCCCCTTCGGACTGCAAAACCAATTTCATCCGCCAATACGCATTCAAACATTCATTTGTTCGATATCAATGCACTGGATGGCGGATCTACACGTACATCCAATGGATTTTCCTTCAAAATGATTTGCGAAGACTTGTTTTGACTGGGCCCTTTCATGCTTGGACCGAGTCACAGTACGTCTTCGATGGCCAGTCCCCGATCAAATTCTGCGCCAACTAAGTAAATAATGCCCACTGACCTTGACAATCACACCGTCCTGGATGACCATAGCGCCCAGTTGGTCCGAGGATGCCTGCGGAATCGACAAAGGGGAAGCCATCCGTTCCTAAATACTACACCAAAATTGTGACCAATCAAACAAATGCAAGATTCTCGATAAAATCGACAAAACAATTCGCTAAATTATGGACCCAACAAATACCTAAAAATGTTTATGAAACATAAAAAATATAAAATGAACATAATGGGCCTGACAGTGAAAAAAGGTGGTTAAAGCTGGCAAAAAGGGTAAATGCACATGCAGACATTTAGGAATATCCTGAAAATGACATTGAATTAATTTGGACAAGTGATTTACCTCAAAACTGGTGCCACTCATTTACTTGGCAAAACTGTCCATGCTGCTCAGACTACCAGTCCTGCTCCGACCCAGTTTCGGATAGGTGTGGCCGTCGGCCCGAATGGCCTCCTCAAAATCCAGCACTCCGCTGGCACTCAATTTCCGTTCCTTCTCCAGCGTTTCAAAGCGGGCCAGATGCTTCTTCCAGAGCGGTTCCGAACGACGCAGTGACCTGAAGAACAGCTTTTGTTGCCGAACTTAGAGTTCACGCTGCTCACTCTCTCTGCTTCTCGATGCAGTAGTGACTGTCCCAGAGTTTGTAGATTATGTCTGTGGTGAAGACCACGTCCGCGTGTTGCGCAATCAAGCGGACGATGAACATTCCGTCTGTGCGCAGGTACTTGTTAATGAAGCGACGCACCCATATTTGGAGTTCTGCATTTGGTTGTTTGGATTTTGTAAGCAGTGATTTGTGTAATTTATAACCCAAGTGGGCGCTCTTTGAAGTGCCCGCATGCGGCTGCTCCATAAAAAATTGCTCGCCGCTCATCTCCAGGTGGTTAAAAATTAAATTTTCTTGTGACGCAGAACTGATGTAGCCGTAAAACCAGGCAGTGACGTTTGCGAGGGTGACCAGTGCCAGCACAAAGTACCAGGCCCACAGAATTAGGAACACTTTCTCCATGAAAACGTTCAAAATCAGAACACATTGCACCGTGTGGTTAACGCTTTGGCCCATTTCACGGACCTGTCAAGGGAGAGGGCAGAGAGGGTATTTCAAATCGCGCTATCTGCATATCACATCAGACATCACTCACATCGAAGTCACACCATGTGACGCGGGGAAATATTCCCGTCTCTTGCCAGGTGGTGTTCCCTTGGAGTAGAGCTCTGAACACAGCAAAGCCAAAGTTGTCATGGGAATTGAACAGGTATCTGAAAGTACACGGATGTCATTGAATGTGGGGAATTTCAAACCTATTCAACAGATTCAATTGTCCGCTGACATTGAGGAAGAACAAGCATTTGGAGAAGATATACACAATTGTGACGTAGTAGGATGAATATTTTATATTCAGAATGCGGAAAAATTTGTGCGGCGTAATTTTGCGCTGGTCCAATCGACGATGGAATCTGAGCACTTTCTGCAGGTGGACGCACAAGGAGTTGATGTTTTCTGCCCTGGTTGCGGGTTCACTGTTGCTTGGATTGGTGGCAAGACGCAAAATCTCGCCTACTTTCATTCCTTAATTCAGAATTGCATTTATTTAAACACTTGAATGCTCGGAACCTGATTGAGCATGGAAATACTTCCAAATCAGTGCGGGCAGTTTGAAACAGGCAGCTTGGAATATGAGAAAGAACGGAATCCACTGGTAATAACTGACTCTCCGATCGCGCCTTTCCTCCGCACTGATATTGACAATTATTCGCTCAGCCTGATCCAATGAAACGTAATAAGTGTCAGAAGTATAGCAGAAATTCTCCGTGTAATCGTTCCACGCGCGAGAAAATCCAATTGGAGTCATACATTCTATTGGTCTGCCACCGAATTGCTTAACAATAGTGGGGTCAAAACCATGCACCATTCGCTCGACAGACCTTGTAGCTCAGCAGGACGGCCAATCCAATCAGCAAATTGCATGTGAAATAGGAATGGAGTTTGGCAATTGTGTCGAATACGGGTGCACGATTGGAGTAAGGGATGGTATGGAATGCACGAAAAATGTACATCTCGAAAGTGGGACCATCAACACTTTTGGTTTTAGGTTTTAGGGGCTTCCTTTAGGTTTAGGTTAAGGGTTTAGGTTTGCATTTTGAAACACAATAGGTATCAATCTGCAAAAATGTTGGCGTTTAGTAATTTCAATTTGCATAGGTAAATATGAATCACGAACTCTGTTTTATGTACTATGAATTATGAAGTGCACAATGTACATGTACACTTGTGTACATGGTACATGTGCACATATAAATCGAAACATGAAACACTTTTTACTTGTCCGCCTTGGTCTTTACCACCTTTTCATCGTCCAGATTGTCAAATATCTCTTCTTCTTCTTCTTCGCCGAACACCTCGTCATGGTTCATCATAGTCAGCGGGAACACATAGTCATTGTTGCTGGATGGAACAAACATCGGTTGTCCACGGACTCGAAATGGACATGCCATTGGGCAATAGGTAGGGGAGGGGCTCATGTCTCCCGGGAGACCGGGATAACCTGTTTGGCCATTATCGCCGGGCTAAAATCAGAGAAAATCGATTTCAATTTCTATTCAGCCAAATTACTTCACCGGGTGCCCCCTCCACGCCTTGCGGACCTTGTTTTCCCGCGGTTCCAACGATATTTGAGGGCCGACCCTGGAGACCAGGTACTCCTCGTTGGCCTTCCGGACCCGGTTTGCCTGGCGGGCCCTTCACACCGAGGCCGCCTTGAATGTTGTTTTGTTCGTTAAAATTACAAATCTTTTCGAAACTGACCAACAACATTTTCGCCTGGTGATCCCACTTTCCCCTGCTCTCCAGGTATTCCTCGACGCCCAGCCGGTCCGTAGTTTCCGGTCGCTCCGTTTGGACCGGGCTGTCCTGGGAAGCCAGCCTTGCCAGGAGGGCCAGCTGGCCCAGGCCAGCCGCGTTCTCCTCGGAGGCCTCTAGGACCGGGTGATCCGGCTGGGCAGACAATGCAAGGCGGGTCTGGAAGGGAAATGATTTGTGCTTGCCATGTGTAAACAAATGCCTGGCAACGGATTTTCTTGTAGGTCGATTCCATCCGTGCCGGGGACGCCCATTTTGCCGGGGGTTCCGGGAGTACCGTCCGGTCCCGCCAGCCCAGGCAGCCCAATTGGACCGACGGGACACGTGAGCCGGTTGCATTCTGCCATTTTGGGTTTACAATTTCTTTTCTAAAGGCTCACTTTGGCATCCTTTAAGCGCCTGAAACTCTGGTCCTTTGACAATGACCGGCTCACTCCTCTGTTGCCCATTTTGCCTGTCCGTATTTCGAACAGCGCGAAAACTGACGTGGCTATTCGCTGCACGTAATCTGGACCAGGTCCGACTCGAACTCATCTGTGTTAGTTTGGTCAGCTCAACCATTAATTTGCTCTTCCCGGACCAAGTATTCGGCGGCATTCTGCTCAGTTTCGAGTCGGACCAGTTCGATTTGGTGCAGAATGGTGTTGGTGGACCATAGCAGACAGAGCAGTGTGACTAGACTGGAGCCAATGCCGATCTTGCCCAACAAAATGGCGCTACTTTGTGAAGGCCCACTGGCAGTGGCGACTGGGAATAGTCTGCTGGTGGTCGCCGTCATTTGTTTGGAATGGTTTGCGTTTCAGGTTGGGAGAAGATGAATGCAAATGCATAATAAGTAATTATACAGCAGTAATCAAAAGAATTAGGTCAACATTAGCGCAACCAATTCCCGCTGTTCCATTCTCAATCAGGTTTTGGCGTTTGATGGTGAAACAAATTTGTAGAATATCGGAATTACATAACCCATAGTTCATCGCTCACAAATATTGATAGAAATGCACTTCCCATCGTTTGTTTCCTCATAATAATCAACCCACACAACCAAACCTTTGCTTTTGTAAAAATGAAAACATGTTTTTCTGTGGAAATGACAAATGAGAGGGGGAGAGAGAATACAAAATAGTAATACCTACCACATACACATTCATTACTTGATTATCCCCAAAAAACAAAATTACCTTTAGTTTAGTATAATTTACCCCACATTCCCTGATTATTAGCGATTACAAAAACCAGGCACACCTATGTGTGGTCACTTGGGTACATTCTCGTTTTCCCGTGGTCTTATTGCGATATCACTGGTTCTCTCGGCCTCAAATGCTGCCGAAGGGATGGCGCACGAGAAGGCGGCAAGGGTGGCGGAGGAAGAACTGGGGGCAATAAAGGGGGCGAAACGAGCACTCTCCCATGTGAAGAGGGAACGGACCGGGGATTGGCTGAACGCACAGATGGAAGTTGGCGAGGACACTTTGGAAAGAATTGGGAGAGGAAACGTGGGGAGAGTAAAAGTGGAATGGAACAAAGTGGCAAAATGGCTGGCCGGGGAACATCCATCCCACGTTTCAACGCCATCTGAGACAGGGCCAGTTGAGCAACGGACAAACGAATCTCAAAGAATAAATGAGCAGATCTATGGCCAAATTAAAAACAAAGAAAAGAAGTCGGCGGCCAAACTATTAAATGTGAAGGCACAAAAAGTTAGGCAGAAAATATTAGATCCAAAAATCGCTCAAATTCTACGAACTGAAACAAACGGAATACGTGAGCAGGAAATGATGCCACAATCGACGCGAGACCCGCATCAAAGAGACGAAGGGCCGAATGAAACGAGTCCAGCCATTTCGGAAGGGTCGGCTCTAGAAAATGGCGAATTTGACGCAGAGAAGGGTGGCAATGGCAATGCGGAGGCAAGAATTGTCGAGGAAAAAGAGATTCAAAATACGAAAGGGATGGAACCTGATTTGGAGGAAACAGCACACAACAGATTGTTGTTGCCAAATTTTGCACATGACCCTGTTTTTGGACCTCAGAACAGTGAAATAGAGCGCGAAGGAAAAAGGAACAGGAAACGCAACAACAAAAATAAAAAGAAGTACACCGTGGAGGAGGTGATCCTCCTATTCATTTGATTCATTGGGTCACGAGCAGTAAAAGTAGCACATTCCCATACTCTCAGGGAGACTTTGTGAAGACGCTGAGAGAGGGTGACGAAGGGGCCAGTCAGCATTACGAGACTTCATCGATGGAAAGCTATGCCGTGAGGCGCAACAGATGGGCGTACAAAAAATGGTTTGGAGAGCCCAATGGGAATGGGGAGGCCGGAAGTAGAGAATTTGGATGAGCGAATGAAATGACCACCAAAGATATATTGATTGATCTGTCTGGATATTCTCGACACAAAAAAACCAACCACAAGTCTTTTCACTGCAAATGCGCAAAGCAGTTCGAAATTGTGAATGAAAAGTAAACAGGACGCGCAAAATTGGTCGTTCCCCTGGCATCTGCATTTTGCCGTCCACACACTCCGCATTCGCTCCAGACAGCGTGCATCTCGTTTGCACTCCAAAATGCGGTCTTTGTGGACATCGCACGCGAACAACGAAGCAATGCTGTTGTCTTCGGGTCGAGTCGAAATTACCATGTCCAGCAGCTGCACAAGTTTTTCCTCGTTCATTTTGCAATCGATCAGCAGCAGCGACTGAACAAACAAACCATCCGATGAGTGGGCATTTATAGCTCTTCCCGCCTGGCACTTGTTTTCGAACTCCTCTTCGATCATCAGCCCGTGCACATCCGCAATCTCTCTGCGCACATCGTCCAAGCGTCGCCCCATTAATGCCAGCAATCGGTCAATGTTGAACGCATTGATCACATTGTGGTTGATCGAAATTGTTGTCTCCTGGAGGATGGAGTGCATTATTATTATATTTTATTTCTTCCATCGGTTCCACTCACCAAATTGTGCACTTGATGCCACCACCCGGAGGGCACAAACACAATTTCGCCCGGGCCTTGCACGAATTGGATGAGCTCTTCGCCGCTGAACTTGTCCAAGTGTGGGCGAAGATCCTCCACGAATGCGCCGTTTCCCAGTTCGACGCGCTCTTCTGCACCAGGTGGGACCAAATACCAGAGTTTGCGGCCGCACACGTTGGCCGACCACGAGAACGAATTGAGCACATCGGAGTGGAAGCGGGTCCTGTCCAGATGCCAATGTGGGAGGGAAGTGCCCTCTCATTCACCGACCAGCTTCCCCTCGTGCCGAAATACACGAAGCGATAGTCGCCCCCGAACGGTGCATCGCTCTCCGCCGTCCACTGCTCATGGTTCACCCAATCGGGTCGCAGGAACGCGGGCAATTCATACACTTGTTCATTTGGGTGTGCGCTGCAACAACACGAGTTGGGGGCAAACCAGCCGCTCAAAACCCTTGGAAGTGCCAGTCCTTCAAGTAGGCCACCAGCAGATCCCCTCCCTCCCCGGGCACGGAACAGAATTGCTCAACGAACGAAGCGAAGGCCATCTGGCGAGGGCGGCAGTCGTCACCCAGCAGCACTGGCACTTGATCAGCGCCTGAATAAGCGGCATTCTGCAATCGCCTTTTCCAGTGAATTGACCGTATTTGCGGCACAAATATTCCAAATCGGGCTCTCCTTCTTTCTCGCCTCCCGGTTGAATGGCCCACTCTCTGAGGGCTGGCCAGTGGGCGCTGAATGCGGGGGAGAGGACGCAGGGGGAGTTGGCGAGCAGAAACCGGAAAATGAAGTCCACGTTGGAAATTGTGGTGTCGACCCGTGGAATTGCGGACATTTGAGGATCACTAATGACGCAAAACAATTATCTAAAAAACATGACATTCAACAATTGGTGTGCGGAATATAATTTGGAGAATGTCCACAGGTTTTACTAATATTTGCACGCTAACAATGAATGGTCTGAGACAATTTAACATTTTGAACCAAATAAAGTATGAATGCGGTCCAAACAAATATTTCGCCACAAAATAATTCCCGTCACTACAAGAAGATTGCATCTTTCACCCAGTGGAATATCACATTGCCGTGGTGGAGGGAAAACTGCGCCTTCAGCCCCTTGCCCGGCTGCAACGTCTTCGGCTCGCGCAGAACATACGCGGAGGACTTGCAGGAGAGCGTGCCCGTCCGGAGGTCCAGCTGCTCCCCGCTGGGCGCACCCAGCTCGAACCAGAGCAAAATCGCGTGGCACCGGCCGGGACGAGTGCAAGCAAAGTGGGCTTCGTGCTTCAGCTTGGTCAGCTGGCTCAAGTCGTCGTCAGCCTTAAAAAGCAAAGTCTGGGCAAAATCCACGTTCAACGAACGCGTTCCCGGAAGCACATTTGGAAGAGCTCCACCGGCTCAGAAAGCGCCTCGAAGTCAAGCGTCCGGGTTTCCAGCTCCTGATAGTGCGACACCCGGTAACTGTCAATGGGCGTCAAATCGGCCCCGCAATACGTGGTGTGTCTCTGCTGCTCGTCGAAAAGCAGTCCACTCCTCGCATAGAGCTGTTCTGAGCTGACCAAACAGGCCTAGGACCGAACAAAGTGCCCCGCTGGAGGCCCACTGCCCACTGTCAGTGTGATTCTGCTGGGAATCAACAGTGTGCCCGGACAGCGCAGGTGCAGCTCAATAATCGAAGCACAGTAGTCGTCAATCAGCGAGCCAGTGGAACCAAAGGGCCAAAAAAGGATGGCGCCCCCCGGTTTGCAAACAGCTATATAATTTGCACAATAAGCATACCAACCGTCAAATATAGGTAATTGCTAATTACCCCTTTCCAAGTTGGTTGCCGCCTCACGTCCTATGTACCGAATTGCAGAATGGAAGGACGCCATCTGGTACCGCTGGCCCACAACTCCCTTGTTCCCGTTGAAGAGGAGCAGGTCAGTGCAGTCAAGCAGCTGCGACATTGGCAACTGGGAGGGGACGGCCCGATGGAAAAAAGTGCGGATGGCTGGATCGTTCATGGCCAGCAAATCCAGTGAGGCAGGCGCACGAAGCAGCTCTGGCTGTGCACCGACGATGCGGGTGCTGCAAACGGTGAATACAGAGAGAGACGTGGGACCGCTGGATCACGTGGTGATTGGCTGGACATGCATTATGTGGTCTTTTACAAAGACTTGGAAATGGAGTGCGCTCCCAGGAGAAACTTGCACGGGCGGATAAAAAGGGAAGAGCGCTTGCTGCCAGCAGTGACCTATAGGAATCAGTGGGGGCTGTCTGTGGGAGTGGGCGGCATCACGTCACTCACCTTCCTCTGGCGCAGTGCAAATCTCAATGTCGCCGTACAAGTGGACCTGGAACCAGACGCAAACGGCGGATGCTGTCCCCGCAGCGGTGGCCCGGATCACCACTTCCGTGCAAAGACGGTCTGAAGAGGCTATTATCGCCGCCATAATCCCAAATATTTAGACCGCTGTTGATTTGACGGAGTTGCTCAAGGTTGTTAAAATCCACCATTAGGCCTTTGACCGGATCGGACAGAAGTCGATGTGCTGGCGGTCTTTCAGGTCTTAAATGCACATTAATTCCGAATTGGAATATCTCTACACACACATTTTTGCACTGTTTTCTTCTGGCGGCGCTTTGCCCATGTTGATGTCTGCCAGTTCAACCAAATGGGCGCAAGTATACGGTGCAGGCGGCAAAATCCGTCGGCCGCTCTCCTCTCGGCTCCCCTGCGGAATGTAGCAACTGGAGGAGAGCAGTGCGACTGGCTGTGCGCCAGCAAAACACTCGAATGCATTCTCATTCGCCACATAGGTGCACTCGAGCAATGAGAACAGGGCGGTGGCCTAACAACATCCAAAAAGCGCTCTTTTTAATGTATCCCCCAAAAGTGTTACTTTGCTCGGGATTATGACTGCGTCCTGGGTCAAAAGTCGCTGTTTGGCATCCAATATCTAATAAAATCGCAATTTGGACGTCCCCAGACCGAGAACAAATGTCCTACCGTCTCCGCAATCCGTTCGCCGAAAATGGCGCAGTCCATGGTCTCGGTGACGAGTACATTGCATTTGTCAACCGGGTTCAGTTCCAACTTCTTTGAGTCGCATTCTACGAGGTCCACCTGCACTCCGTTGCGCACAAAGCACTGGCGTGCCACCGAGCACAACACCTCGTCCCGTTCACAGGCCACGCAAATGCTCTCCTGTTCCCTTTAAAGGCAATTGGGTATGTGTGCACCTCCACAGGTCAAAGTCAGTCAGTTACTCTTGTTTGGCCGCAACAATGCTGAAGATGCCCGATCCGCAACCAATGTCCAACACATGGGTGTGATCACCATTGGCCTGCTGCTTCTCAATTGCCATTCTGATTGCGCGAGAAAATGCTTCATTGCGTCGGCCATCGTTCAGCATGCGCCAATGCCAAACATCGAACAAGTTGGACCGGGCATTTTCTTGGCTGCTAGCTGCATGGAGCCACTCTATTTCATCTCGCGCACAGTCCATTGCTCGGCCAAACACTTCAATGCATCGTAGAAACTTGCCTATATAATAGCAAATGTTCCCAATCTTATGCACTGTTAATGCCATATTTGGATTTAGGCATTTGTAGTATTATCGGTTGTACGAAGCATCACTAATGCAACTGACATTGGTGGTGGTCAATCACAAACTCTCTCTGCGTCGTAATTGTATTGTCGCCAAATTTGAGAATTTTTTGTCACCAAAAAAATTTATGCGTAAATTTGGCGGTGGCAATATGATTTTTGAAAGTATTTCGCAAATACCTTTCTCGAAAAGGTGCTCGGCCACTGTTCGCCAGAGCGCCGATTCTGATTCGTAGATGGATTGTGCAATTTGAAGAACCTGTTCTGCGCGTCCTTCGTCCGATTCCTGCCGCAAATAGGCTCGCAATGCATCCAAAAACTCTGCCATATATTTTCGACGTCCATCACCAGGTGTGGCGGGAAGCAACTTCAAAACCTGAAATTACAGTTGAGCCCTTTTTAACTTATATGTATTATTTAATACAATGCAAAGGTTTTGATAACACTGACCGCAATATAGTTCAAAACGGATTCAGCAAATTCTCTCTGTTTGAAATGTGATCTGTAAAATGTACTTATTTAAATTTGACTTCATAATTTCGTTACTCATTTCTCTAACAGTAAATCTCACCTTGCATTCGATATTGAGAAACGAACAGTAGAAGTTGCTGCACTATTACCGCGTTGTAAAACACCTTGTCCATGTAAAATGCCAGCAGGATGGTTATTCGCCCAATTAGGAAACATTTATTGAAAAATCCTGGGATATTAGCGTGCCTATTAAAAGTAAAAGGGGATAAAATCGTCGCAACTTTATTTTGCCTCCAAATTTTGACGCCAAATATTTTCAAACAATTGGGGCAATTTCAAGATTTCATCCACTTTTGGGGCGTTTTTGTTGGCAGAAAAAATATTTTGTATTGTATTGTCGATATTGTGATTGTTAAAATTTAAAATTTTGTACATTATTGGCATTTTGTAGATTGATAATACTATGTCCAACTAGGGCTAGGGCTGTCCAAAACGACAAAACCACCGCCTTTCCGACACTGCGGTGAGCGCAGAAAAGCGAAACGACAGTGCGAACGGTGGTCGACAATCGTTGTTCGCATTCCCTTTGCGAACAAATTTGTCGGCCGCTTGTTTAGTCCAACGTCCAACGCAACAATTTTTGCATCGCGGGTTTGCGGGAACCTACCTAACATATAATACGGATGATAACATTCAACAACATTTTCATTTGGTACATCGATGTGCTATACTTGACTCTAAACGCACACATGATTTCCTCTTCATCCCGAAGCACTCAAATTGAAATTGAAAGAACATCACTGATGAATCGCATAGGCGCGCATGATTTTTGTGGTGACAACAATGAATTTGCCTTGACGAATGATGAAACAACGAAATTAGCTATAAACGAATCATTCTTTCTTTCTTGTAAATCGCTTCAAGAAGAATGGATCGAATGCGAAGATGTAGCTTTGGCAAAGGTGCAGAATGGCACAAAGATGGTAACGAGCAGGGCAAATTGAACCGCGTCATGTTTATTGTTTTTTGCAGGAATTTCTTTGCCCGTACTTCGGCGACCTGAAAGGACCTTTGCTCTATGCGAATGTAACCTGCCGTGCACTGCCTTGCATTGAATGCCATGGACCGCGAAGTTTTGTACGTCGATTGCCATGCAAAAAGTTTGAATCATCTTTTCCCAGTTTTCACAATTGAACTTACTCCTTCAGGTATACAGGCCATTACTTCCTCACAGCGCTACTTTACTCCATTTTCCTCGGATTGTTTGCCGTTGATCGCTTTTACTTGGGATATTCAGCTATAGCGGTCGGAAAACTGATGACACTTGGCGGGCTAGGTGTTTGGTGGATTGTAGACGTATTTCTTCTATTGAATGGGCAGCTTAGACCTAGCGATGACTCCGAGTGGCAACCATTTATCACCTGAATTACAATACAAATGAAAATTCAAATATTCCTTTATAATAGATCTCACCTAATAGACGTAGACAAGTACTGCACCTATTATGTATATGCACATGCTATAAATATAAACATTTTACATTGTGGATAAATTTTTTTGATCATTGGTAAATATCAATGGATTCAAAGTTCTTCCCAGTTCCCAATTCGGACTCTAAGTATAATTTTAAAAATTCAAATACAACATTAGTAGCAAGTGAAAATACACCTTTTTAGATGTACGGCGAATATTCCTCTTCATCTTCACCATCATCTTCCGCTTCTGCCGAATCGAATAGTGACGGTGATGAATGTGTTTCGGAAGGGGACAGAGAAATTCAGACAAAAAATAATGGTCGCGCCTGCTCTTCGCCCAGCAGCAGCTCCAATTTCCATTCGCAAGTACAAGAAGTCATTGATCTGGACCAAATCCCATCCGACAATAATGAGGATGAACAAGAGGAATGGGCTGAAGCGGAACCGCTGGAAGGAGAGAATGGCTACTCCATGAAAGGGGGTAGACGGGATCCAATGAAAAGATTCGGCAATCGAGAGTGGAACAAAGGTTTATCGTCAAATTAAGCTGAAAATCAAACAATGCATCCATTCTAGAGACAAAAGAGGCGTTGGATCGTGCCGTGGAATACATCAACTTGTACATAGAGCGACACAAGTCCGACTGCATTTCCATAGATGTATGGGGTTTGGATTTGAGGGCCTTACTAATCCCTTTTTAGTTTATCAACAGAATGATGTTTCACGCAAAAATGTTCGGCGCCAACTCAAAAATAAACTACAAAAGTAGCAATACAATAGGAATTTTCCCGAAGAGTCGACCCATAAATTTGGAAAAATTGTATATGGACAGTAAGGAAATGCTCGACTGACATCTATTTTCTGTAGTTACGCCTACATGGATTGGTTGGAGGCGCGATACGGCACCGACTTGTGGAGGCTGCACTTTTTCTGTGGTACGGACTTTGTGTGGGTCGCCCGAATGCGGCATAATGATCAGGACATGTTCTTCCGCTGCCAAGTCCTGACACCCATATATGAAGTTGTCGAGTACAGCTCTAGAAGGGATTGGGCCAGCGTGGCTCATCACATATGTAAAATAACTCGCGTTCTAACAAAACGATGAAAGGGGACTATTCGTAGCCAAAATCTCACTCTACGTGGCCCCTCAACAGACCGCCAAGGACCACTTGATGTACCTAGCTAGCGTGATGGCCCCCTACCTGCCGGGCATCTTCTTCAGTTCGGTTCAAGTGCTGCTCGAGTCGAGGAGGCCCATTTCCGAACTGAGTGCACAGATGTGTCAGGTCGGTCGCGTGTGTTTGTGTAGCGCAGTGGTTGCGCAGAACTTTTCCAAGAGCAAATACAAAAAGTTCAATTCCCTACCCATCGGCATAGAATCGCCAGAAAATGTCCTTCAAGATATTTCTGGTATTTGCATGGCTGCCGAATATTATCGGGTGACAAACACAGTTTGGTGCCGGATGGGCCATAGTCATTAGTCTGGTTCGGTGTCAGGCAGGATTGTCGCTACACTTTTGAGAGTGCATTGAATGAATTTCAACTTACTACTGTATTATTATTCTCTTCAGACATTTTCCGCATTCTACCTCACCTCGATGAAACGCTACGAATGGTCTGAGAATGCGCTCGTGTACTTCTCCCACCTTCTCACATTCCATATTGTGAATTTGTATTTCCCACCCCGGGACCGCAAAACGGGAAAGGACCCGTTGAATTCGCACGAGAGCGATATTCGACTGAACGACAACGCAAAGGTATTTAGAGATCTAGAATGCAGTGCAGAGCATAGGTATAGGGTCCGGTTTTTCAGCGGCGCAGGGTCATCTCACTCCTTAATTATTGTGTGGATGTCGAGCGACATCTAATGGAACAGCAAAAACTCACAAAAATGGGTGGAGAAGTGACTACGGGTCAGGCTCACGTTCGGAAGGTAAAACCCCAAATTACGACACGCTTATAGCCGATTGGGGTAATTTAGCCTAACCTAAGTTTTAAGCTTATTTCCACCCTTTGGTTTTTTGAAACCAAACTAAAATTGACTATGGCGGGCCACACATTTGCCTATTTCCCTCCCAGAACCGGCCGTTGGCGAACCACTTTCCCAACTTTCTTGTAACGCTGTTTGACGAGCCCAGGGATTGCGTCGGGCTGCTCCCACTCGCTGTGTGGGGCGCCTGCCATTTCGACTGCATAGAGGCGCAGTGTGGGGGTCCATTCTCAAAAAGGGAAATTATTAAAATAGGAGTTAACCGAGCACCTCGTGGAGTCCTGCTCCCGTTATCCGCACCTTCTCATCTACGCCTACAATGTGCTCGCCCGATTCCGGCAGGAGCCAGTCGCGGGACAGCTCTTTGACAAGGTTAAGTTGCGCAGTGGACACTCAGCAGGATGGGCTTGTTTGCAGCCCTTTGAATTGGCCCTCGAACTGCTCACCACCACGCCAATTCTGTTGGACATACTCGAGCAGCGGTCCTTGGATCCGACCAGTTATGGCCCTTTCGACAGCGTGATCAGTGTCAATCTCCGCGCACTCTTCATGGTCTCTGTTGAACCGAATCTCCCCGAACAGCAATTTTTCTTTTTCGCAGTTCCTCGACTACGGACGACACAGGACAGATCCGCGTGCCTGGGGCCTGTTGCACTCCAATCTGTGCTATCTAAGCTTGAATGGGAACGAGCAATTGCTGGCGGCGCTGGTGAGGCCGGAATGGGAGAAGCGGAAAGAGTGAGCATTTTTTTAAAGTCATTTTGCGGAAAAACCGATCCACGATCCGAAAATTCATTCTTAATTTAGTTTCCATATTCTAATGTCCTTATAACCTAAATTAAATTTGCAGCTGGTGGCCTCGCTTTCACGCCAAGGGATTGCCGAGCGATGTGGAGAAAGTGCGCAAACAAGTCTTTACGACCATTTTTTCAGTATTTGGCATCACATGATAAAGTGGAATTAATTATAGTCATTTTCTAATGCGTCAAATAAAACGAAGCGGAGAGAAATGTTTCTAGGGAGAAGGTTGCAATTTTGTTAGCTTCCATCGAAAGCCAGTAAAGGGCAGGGACAAGGGGACTAACTTTTAACTCTTTTCCGTTTTACCGTTCAATTTCATTCCTTCATCGCTACCAATTTTACGCATGTCCAACCCAACAGATGAGTGCCGAGGATCCGCGTGAATTGGTCTGCTGACAGTGTTTGGCTGCGAGGGAACTCTAACCCAATTGAATGTACAGGTGGTCTCGCTTATAGCGAACAACACTCGGTTTGCCGCCGGTTGGAGTGTGGTGGTTGGTTCGCAGACGCTCTTCGCGTTTCTGAGTCTGGCCGCAAACTCGTTGCTGCTTGCCACAACCCTCCACTCCAAGTATCAGTTTCTGTAATTTTACAACGATCCAATTTTTGCAAAAAAATTGCGATCGTCGTGCAATTTTTTGATTGCGATCGACGGTATCCCGGATAGTGATGTTGAATGTGATTCCCATCCATCGTTTTGCAGCCTTCTGCTTGGCTATTTCTGGATTCCCCTACTACGTCAGTTTTGCCATTGTTCTCCTGCGCCGGCCGATTTCACTGCTAAACTGCTTCCTCGTGTACATTCCGTCAGTCATCTGCGTCCGCATCAGCGTCTCAATGGTCCTCTTAGTGGGCGTCGACCGTCTCTTCGCCGTCTACTTCCCCATTTGGTAAAAAGTTGTCTTGGTACGATGATTCATTTGTGAAAGGACAAATAAGCGCAACAAAGTGGCATTTGTGTTGTGGATGGTCGCGATTGCATCCCTGCATGTTCCCTGGTTTTTCTACCAGTGTCTTCTGGTTGTTCTGGAAACGCCCGAAAAGTGGGTAGAAAAATATTATTATAAATGTCTCAAGTTAAGTCTGTATTTTAGATTGGTGATTTGTTCGGCGGCGGATATTTATGAGGGACCCACAATCAACGCGTTTGTTTCGGAAATGAACAATGCGGTGATTTTGGCCACAGTCTGCGTCTATACGGCCACTTGGCTGCGCATGAAATTCAAGAATACAAACAGCATTGTCTCGACCCAGCAAATTGCAAGTAACAATGGTATTCGAAAGACAATCTGGAGACCGTGATTCAGATTCAAACTACTTGACGAGCCAACTGTTCAAATCGCTAGCAGCCATCGCCATCCTGAATGTTGCGGCAACGGCAGTGATTCCAATCACTCTGCTTGTTCTGCCCTCTCTAAATCTGAGTCCAATGAGCGCTTATGTCATGACTCAGGAGGTGGTCATCTCCCTGTACTTGTCCAGTGCACTTATGCCCATTTGTTTGTACGCCTTCAGGTCAGAATGTAGAAAATCAACGAGTGTAATTGTTTCAAATTCAGCAGTAAATACCGGAAGGCATTCAACTTGCTGATGAGCAATGTCCACAAAAAAGTTACAACCTTTTTTGACATTTAGTTTATCAAATGCACATTTCTATACATAAGCCATAAATCTATTTAACTGAACACGTAAATTACAGTTGAATAAAACAGAATAGAGTTCTGTGATCGTTTATGTAACATTCATTAATTCTGCGTTGACATTGATATTTGTGCCTCGCAGCTGTTGTAAATTGCAGGACTGAAAATGCGGAAGACAGTGCTCAATTCCTTCAAATTTGATGTGATCGCCTAAAACATGTATAATAATTATTGTAGCCAAAATGTGCCTCAATTGGTTATTACGCACATTCAGCTCGACTAAGGTGCAAATCAGCCGTGACATTTGCATAGCGGGCGCGTGTGTCGAAAGAGAGCCATAGCGTGAGGATAAATCGGCGAGCCATTCGGCCATAATTGTCTCTTTGTGCACCAGCCAATCCTCATGTAGAACTCCGAATTTCTGTTGTGCTGCAAAAGGGGATTTCGGATTTGCCTTTGCAAAATTTTTATCTCTTTTTACCTATGTTGCTTAGCGCTATGGCGATGAGTGCACAGAAGTCCTGTTGTTGGACGGGAACGGGAAACTGTTTGAACAGGTCCACGAACTTGATCAAGCGCCGCATTATCGGCAATTTTGCGCGCACATACTCCTCTGCGTCCTCCAGCTTCATGTCGGCAGACCAGTCGGCCAGAAGTTGCTCCAAGTTTCTTGCGTCCAAGACATGCCCCATATGCGGCATGTAGCGCGTATCAGTCTGCTCCGGAAAATGCGCAATGGTCAAGCTGGCCATGTGGAGGAATTTGAGCGTTTTGAAAGAATCATCCAAAAGTGCCAACTTAAAAATAGATTTGAATTAAAACAAACAAAAGGATGGGTTCCACTTTGGGTGCGAGGTCCAAACGAGCAAATGGCTCTATGCCATCATTTAGCATCTGGAACATCAGCGGTCGGGCGCCTTGCTCCATGCGAAGATTGTCCGCGTGTTTGGGCACCACAACCTGCAGATATAGGTTTTTGGTTGACTATTTTATTCGTTTTTCCCCATTGGTCTGACAGCCAGATTTTGAAATGCCGCCTCTGGATGCAGCACCATGAACAGCGAGCGTTCTCCCGCACTGAAATTCAAAAATATCAGTATTGTTTCCACATCTGCTGTGCAAATGTACCTGAAGGCAGCATATGCCTGAATCATTCGGTCCAACACGGGCGAACCATTGCTGGTCATTTGAAATGCGAACACATTTTGCGAATGCCCCAGTTCGTCGCTGTTGCAATAACCGCCTCCCGTGCCAGCTTCCATCGTTGATGTTGATGTGTCCATCTCTGTTAACGCTGTTTTTGCGCCTTGTTTCTCGCTTCCTTCACGCCCGTCTTTCTCCTTGCCGTACATCATTCCCGCTTGACGACAAATACGTAAGCGGCACGATTTGCACGCATTCCGTTGGCCATCTGTTTGTTCCGCCAACCAACAATCCCATTCGGATTTATCCCTTAAAGTTCACTTGCCCCTTCGAATGTCGCAATTGTTGGTTCCGCGCAGACACTTGTACGTCCGATTCTCGGCAACACAGCGACGGAAGAATGCGGCACACGGACGACAAGCTACCACTCCGAAGTGAGATCCATGCCCCCGTTGTGTACAAACTGCGCACTGCAGATCCGGCAAACGTCCATCGGCATCGTTTGGTGAGTGAAAGGAGGCATGTTCCATTTTCTCCATCGGAAATTCCAATTCCAGCCAGCCGGCAGCAATCAATAAATGAAAGCAAACACGAAATAGTAAAACGGAATGAAAATGTTGCCGATTGTTGTTTGTGCTCTGCTGGCTTAGCTGAGCATTGCTGCTCTCTGCCATGGCCTTTTCCATTTGTTTGATACACAAACTACAACAGGGCGGGTGAGCCCAACAGAACTAAATAACTGTCCCCCCTCTCCGTTAGGTATTATGTAATTTTGTGTCTTGGTCGGGTTAAGGGAAATGTCAGAACTAAGCGGAAAGGTACACAGAGAGTGTTCGCAGGCAAGGAGGGTTGGAATTGAGGTTGGGAACGGGAATGTTATTATTAAAGGCAATATCGGTAATGAGTAATGAGGTAAATGCCGAATGTGCGTTTTATTTGTCGTTTCAAGGGAAAATTACCGTTATTTAATTATTTACATTGCAACGGAGAAAAGTCCGGTAAGATCGGTTTCCAGGGCAACCGTCAATTTTTGATTATTTTTTTCGGGATCATCCCGCCAGCAATCTTTTGGCCGTCCATCACTGGCTTCGCGTCCTCCAAGAGCAGAAGGGTCCTTTGATCCCTAACCAGGTCGCCCCAGAGAAAATCGACGGCGCATTTCGGACAATTCCCCGACACTGGAGTCAGTCGCTGTTGCGTCAATACTTGAGCCTCTAGACAATTTTCTGCGAGACAACGAGCTGAAACATTACTTGAATCGAAAATATTGTCAGTAAATGACTGTGAAAATTGGCCCCGCAGATTTCCGTGGCGGGACAGCGAAGTAAATGTTCGATCTGCAAGCAAAAGTAAGAGTCCAAAATTCAAAATTTTCAGGCTAGATACCCGCTCAATTCTAACATTGCAGATATGACAATTCCGGATTGTGGTGTAGTCTCTGAGCTCTGGCACGACCACATTCACCTTTTGAACTTTTCCATGCGCTACTTTCATATGAGCAGGAAGCGTCAAATTAGACGGAAACGGGATTTCGTACTCCTGAATCGGCAAAACTAGCAACGAATAAAAACAAATTCGCACGTGTATGAGCCACCGGAATGTAAGAGCAAGTTCACACCACGGCCAAGAATTCAACATTTGGCAACAAATGCGGAAACAAAACGCAAACGGACTCTCCTTGCGCTCCTTCCTCAATCCCACGGTTTTAAGGCGTTTCGAGCGCTTCGGATTCTGCCAGGCCCATTCAAAACGAAGCGCCGATATGGCATTTGGGAAACCGTGAATTATGCAGACCATGTCCCTGTCAAGTGGTGAAATCCACAGGGAAAATTAGTACAACCCTCTTCCAACCATGGTCCCCGACTGTCAGTTTTCTTCGCCCCTCCAAATTTTTGTCCTGCGTTGTGCTGGCGTATACGTCTGTTCGGATCCACGGTGAAACCTATGTAGCATCGATTCTGTGAACGGCAGATCCCCTGTTACACATTACGTGATGATCTTAAAAAACCTTGTAATTTCTCAGCTCGCTCTTGCTCACGAGACAATACACCCCGAAGAATTCATCCTGCACCGTCTTCTCCTTTGGTGGCAGCAGCTGAACGCCATCAGAGAATATTGAGAAAGCTTTACCCATATTAGAACGTACCGGGTCGCAGAGATCAGCCAAGTTGATCCTTCCGGGCCTTGCAATCGGATACTTCTGCCGCTTGGTACCCTCAGACACCTCATGGGATGGCATTGTCCCAAAAGACAACCGTTTGAACGGTGATAGACCGGTCATCCTATGTCTCGTCGAATAAAAGTTGCTAGACCCATCAAAATTCAGGGCTCTGTTCTCGGCTTCATCCTCCTCATCCAATGCCTTCAACACATTACCCTCTTCCGATTCATCCAGCAGAACGGTTTTCTCGAGTGCAGTTTTGGCGGAATCCTCAGATGCATCTCGAATCAGGACGTCATCTTCGGTGTACTGAGGATCGACCGTGTCGAGTCCGGAAAGGAATACTCCGCTGCTCGTTTTGCCGAAATTGTTGTCGTAATCCTCGTCATCATCAGAATTGTTGAAAATTATCCCTCGTTCACTGATGTTGTCGTTCAGAGTCATTTGGGCACTTGTCGGTTATCTCGTTATCTGTCAGAAGATTTTGGGTTTTCAGTTCAAATTTTTCAAATCGACAAATTTATAACTCATACTCATATTTGTCCATTGGTCATATCGGCTTTAATTCTGGTACTATTCGACTCTGCTGCAAAACGCGCCGAATGAGCTATAGATTGCATTTTTAGCGAAACCGACAAGTATCAAAATTTGGTTCCAGGTTTCCATAACTGTCGGAAGTACTAGTTCGAGTCGTCAAGTATTATTTGAAATGTTTTAACAGAAATGATAAGGCGGAGATCTAATAGTATTAACACATATAGTTGTGTGTCAATTGTCAGGCATTTACAACAAAGTCTGGATGTTGGGACATCTCTCGATGGAATTTGGCAAATCCCCGCAGTTTGTCAGATGTCTCCGATATCGGCTGAGATGAAAAAGGGCAAAATTATTTTACGTGCAAAACCAACCAAATTTCTGTCAGTTGACTTCTCAGCCAGTTGCAACAATTCCTCAATATGCGTATATGGCAAAAGTGTGGCTAAGTCCTCAGAATAAATTTGCGCCATCGGATTGACGCGAATTCGCCTGGCAACCAATTCTTGTAGTTGGCGTTTGGCCACGTCGATCTGGGGCAGCAGCAGTTTGAACGCGTCTTCCAGGTCGTCATAGTCAATCAACAGGCGCAATAAATCGCCAAAGTGAACACGCTGAATGAAGAACCAATTTTGATGTTTCGAAAAGGTAAGCCAACAGCAGTCAACCAACCATATATCTGTTTACGAGCCAAGTAGGCAGTTTGAGTGAGTATTGCAGAAATGTGTTAGCTACTGTGCGCAAAATCGTAGTGTCGTGAGGGAATATTTCCATGGCCAGGTCCAGGTACGAGATCACGATCCGCCAATGCGCTGGCTGGTAACTGAAAGCGAATTGACGAGTTCAACCACTCAACTCCCAGATCTCCCGCCTACCCTCCCGCTCCTGCATCGCCCACATATTGCTTATTGAATATCACCCAGTCAGGCTCTTCCTCCTCTACCACTTGGCTTCCATCTACGCCGCTATCCGACTCGTAGTCTCTCCGAATGGCCTCGTCGGTGACCTTCTCCAACAGGTCGTATGGCTTCATTCCGAACTCTTTGACCAGAAGCCAGGCCATGTCGTAACGCTTGTGGCTGAGCGATTCGCGAAGAATGTCCTCATCTGCTAGCGGAGGCACTGCCATTGGGTCGGCATCAATCAATGCCAGCCGGGCTTCCGCCTTCAGCATTTCGCGTGCCACATCTTCCTTTGTAAGCTGGAAGTGTTCACGACGAATACTTGTATTGGTGTCGGATTGATCTGAAACTAGGAGGATTAGGATGGAAACGGGTTTCAATTATCACTCTGTCCATCGAGATCAACAATGGCAAAGTCTTCATTCACTGACTCCATAATCTCCTAAAATGTTTGGTTCGACCCCGTGGCTTTACATAGAGACTTACGTATTCTGCTTCAAAAGTGATTATTTCTTCGAATTGTTCTGCGATTTGCATTGTTTGGTAGACTGTGGCCAAAGCATTGCAGCGACGCTGGAGCAGCGCTCGACTTTGTATCTCCTGGCGCAGCCTCATTGCCAACTCATACATCAGTTTGGCAGCTACAAAGTGCAGGGGGGGTCACGTAGCACTATTTGGTCGAATCAAGCCACCTCGTCCATATTCGCACCGTGACACGTGGAATGCGTATGCAATGTCGTACATGTGCGCCCTTCCCGCACCAACGAGTTCCCCCTTGCAGCGTGCCTCCAAGATATCAACCACCGCACCGGCAAGACTGTCATAGGGGAGTGCGATCAGAGTGCGCACTTGACGAGTGTCCAGCAGATGGGTGACCAATTGTCGCAGGCACACAGATTGGCGCTTCTCGTTTGGGCTAACGAGAATTGCACGCACCGCCTCCGCATAGCTGCCTGCGACCAGATGTTGAGTGAACAGAGTGGTGTAAATTTCGGAGAGGAGCAATGCGAGAGCCTCATTTTCAGCGTGTGGCGTAATTCCCTCCGAAAAATGAATGGCCTGCTCTCCGGCTTTTACAACAAACAACGAGTGCTTATGCTCTTTGAATACTAGCATAACCTGAATGGAATATTTTAACCTTACAAAAGGTATCCCATTCCCACCTTGTTCCAGTATTCTATGATAGAATAGCCCTCAGGTTTGGTCCGATCCGTCGCCAGCTCAGATGACGGGGAGGGATACAAACAAGAGAGAACATCGCTCAATGCCGTGTCCGCAACAGCCACCGCGGGGATAAGCTCTTCGAATATTTTCCACGCCTGTTCCGGATGGTTCTGGCCAGAAAGTGCGATTGCTTGGAAGAAGCGGAATGCGTATGCCAATTCCGGTGGGAACGGCTCATTCAGTGTGCAATAACTCTAAACGAAGCTAATGCCATAAAACGTTGTTACATGAACGCATACAGACCTTTAGCGCATCGAAAAATTTGCTCTCAGCCAGGAATCGAGGCAACGTGAGCGATGGCGATTCTGGCCACAGCGAGCAAATAGCCCCAGAGATGAGCTCCTCAACCAACGTACAGAATCGAGGAGACTCTTTTGTCCTTTTGCCCTTCATCCCTCCATTATGCATCTCTTCCAGGAGCACTGTGTTGTCCCATTTGGAAGTGGGAATCCTCGTTTGCTGTCCATCCTGCTCCATCGCTTCCAATTCCTCCTCTTCATCGGAATCCCTGAATGGCTCCTCCTCCTCATCTTTAAACTGTCCATCTTCAAAATCATCGGCTTTTGTATCGTCACAATATCGCTGCACCATCTCTGGCCCTCCGTATTTTAGGAACGCCTGTGCCACATGTATTTGTTTCGGGTTCGGATCCTGGCTAAAACGAATACTATACATATTTTTGAATTATATTTTTACAGGATACCTGACCAGACGAACTGAAAGTGCAATCCACATAGTGGTGTAGTAAGTGATCATTTGCGAAATACGGTGATTGTTCTCAGCTCCGATCAAATCTAGTTCGGGACGCACTTTGGCCTTCGTCTAAAAAATACAGTGATCAAATGTTGTGCGCGTAAAATTTGCAACAATCTGAGGCACAATTCCGATGAGGGAGCGGAGGATCCCAGCACACCGGAGACGTATTATGATGCGATCTCTCAATGCCGTAGCGCATAAACTGCTGGCGAATGAGGAGCTGAGCTTTGAGAATTTGGAGGGGATTGCTGGAAAAATCGAAAAGAAATTTAAGCTAAAAATTAAGATTTTACATTTTGCTCTGATGGGAGGCGAACAGCACCGAACAAATGCTTTGACTACGCGGCTTAGTGCGTGGGCGTTGTCGATGATCGCCTGCATTGCCATGCTTGGATCCCGAATTGATTCTTTTTTCTGTTATCAGGGTGTATGTACATAATTCAAACGACGAAAAAGTCACCAATCCAGGCCGCACTATATTGAACAAATCTCGCATGATAGAGTCGTGCGGGTCACAAACAGCACGAAGTTGGATATCCGGCGGCGAGTAAGTGGTGAAGCGGCACTAGAAAATGGAGAAATTATGTAAATAGAAACGGAGGACTTGTGTACAACCATTTGGATCACACCAACCAATCCGGGTATTGGCGCACTCCAAATTGCCAAAGGCCTCAAATACTCCTCTTGCAGTTGGTTACAAGTCTTCTGCAGATTTGCCCAAAACTTTTCGTAAACGCCGCGCAGTTTCGCATTTTCATTCATTGAGCCGTAGTTGAGAAGCACGTCGTCTCCGTCTTCATTGGTATCCCTGTATAATTGTTTGAACTGTCCGGAAGCGAGGAATTCATCCAGATGACGGCTCAAAGCAATCCAATTGCCTTGTCCAATGTGTTGCTTCTTTGGTTGCTTACAAATGATCTGAATAGCAAAAGAATAAATAATGCTAACAAATTGGACGATTGCCTGGACTGCCCTATACACCACGTCAAATGAGTAGTTGTTGCCATCGAAAATTCGGTTTCTGACTGCCTCGGACTCCGGATATTTGAATAAAAGTGCATCCACTGCACTGCTGGAAGTTGCCGGTCGAACATTTTCCCAACGCAAATTCGCGATGTCAGAGCCACCAAATTCGCACTTCTTCAACGTGTAAGGTTGTCCATCATCTGCTGCAGTGCTCCAGCAATCCGGAGACTCATTCACAACAACCCAGAGTGAGAATTTTTCAGAATGGACTACTGATGTGCACGCGAAATCAACCACGTAAATCTGAAATTGAACTAAATACAATGATAGGCCTTAGCCAGCACTCACGCTGTCAAGTGTGTTTGAAAATAAAATTTCAAGTTTGCCCGCGTGTTGTAGTTCTAGTGCAACAAACTAAAAAGCGTGTTAAAAATTTTGACGTTTTTCCAACTTACAAAGCTCATGTCCACCAATTGTATGTAAACTAGCAGTAAGTTGGCGCCTTCTAGCATGGGTGCGCCCTTTAAATGTACATCGACCACTTGAGAATGCTCCCTGGGAAGCAGATCGTTCAAATCCACAGTATGCAAAACAGAGGTGGATTCACAGCCAAAAGAGCGGATTTTGCCATCACGGGACACACTGTATATCACTTGTTGGCCACTGACATCTGAGACCACCGCTACGTCCCAAGTGTCCACACTCTGCTTCATAAATAGGCGATCTAGAACTCCTATGCCCTGTAGTATGCTTTCTCCTTAAAATCAAATGGTTCATACATATGTAGGATTTTTATGATTGCACCTGCAACTGTCTCTGAGAGTGGACTTAAATTGGGAAACACAATGCGCATAAGCTGCTTGTCCATTGTGCGAACTGCCGCAACAGTCATTCCTTCTTTGTTTGTTCCGATGGCTGACATTGACGCAATTGTGTTCAGTTTCCACGCGTAAAAATCGTGAGAGGCGTACAACTCGCCTTCCTCGTGTAATCTGCTCACCAGTGCAAAGTTACCCTAAAAACAAATAAATTTAGGTTCACATTGGATTGAAGAACCAGCGAATCATCATTATGACGAGTCCAGTGGACATAGAATCGATGAATGCCAGATTGAGTTGGCACTATTAGTAGGAATGTTTTACGACGAACGACGAACATTTGTGTGCCCGGTACAATCAACGACTGAGAAAAGTTAATGCAAAGGGATGAGTCGACTAAATCTCGGTCTAGAGAATACTCGTGCAAATATAGGTTAGGCCCCTCTGCATGCCTTAAGGGTATACTTTTTTACAAAATTTGTCTAAAAATCCAAACGTACCATAGAATGAATCGGTTCTGTAAGCCACCTTCGGAAGTAGAAAAGGAACCGGCTGATGGAGGAACTTCAGCAGTGGTTAAACTCTTGACTGGGACATCTGAATGGGCTGTTTTAAAATAAAAAAATGATTCTTTGTTCACCTGCACTAATTTTCATTATACGAGATTGCCCCGGCACAAAATAAGTGCTTCCAAAAGCTAGTTCTGAGCCATAAAACACATCCATATTGTAGATAGTAAGTTTTACTTTGATTTTCAGAATGCCTAAATAATAAATATGTAAAGATGGAGGAAGATTCTGGTTTAGAATTTCTAGGGTGATTTTCTCGAAAAAACTGAAAAATATATGTCGCGACGGATCTTGAAATCGCCCAGTTAGTCTCGGGATGACGGCGCAAATAACAAATAACTGCACAACATTCGCTGAATACTAAATCATTAGATATAAAAAAGGCCCGATTCTCAGGATCGGTCGCGACATATATACTTTTTGTTGTTGTTTTGTTGCCGCAAGGCCGCAACCCTATTTTGTTCTTTTGGTTTGAGGCTTTGAGGTACAATACTATTCGATTTTCTCCGCGCACCTTCAAAAATTGGCGATTTTTGGGAGTGGGACGCGCTAGATAGCGAATTCGTGCGACCGAGGGAATATGAATGTGGATTGGGCCTTGGGACGTTGGGACACATTTTTATCTGCATTTGCTTTGTGCTCATTTTTGAAGTTGGGCTACATACTAATGGCATAATGACGTTTTTGGCCAAAAAGCCAAAATGCGTGGTTCATGTGTTCATAAGTGTTCATAAATCATAATTCATGACAGTTTGATTTAGGTGCGCCCATGCGCCTCGAAACTTGTTCAAAATCGCAAAAAATATATTTTTCTCATGTTAGGTGCTAAAACGTTTAACGTAATATACTACTAATGTATCTTTTCAGTGGATTAATAGTGTTTATCTATCATTAATCAATAATCATTATTCATTATCTCAACTGAAATATCGAAAAATGGAAAAAACCGACTCGATGACTTATTGTGTTTCACTACAAAACGCTACATCTGTTAGCGCGGCTGTTGTGGGAAACTTCAAAAATACTAACGAATTAGACATGATGATCGCGAGAGTAAATCGCATTGAGCATTTGCTTGTCACTGAAGAAGGATTGAAACCGCATCGAGAAATCCCAGTTTTTGGCCGTATTGCATCTATGAACAGTTTTCGAGTTCCAGGAGAGGTATTATTTTAAGATATCCTTAATACTATACATGCTCACCCTCCCCTCCTCTCCCCCAGAAGCTGGACAGCTTGTTGATTCTCACTGCCAAGTATCATTTGGCTATTCTTGGCTTCTACCCAGATGGTACTCCTCGAACACGTGCTTATGGTCATGTCGCCGACAAAGTGGGCCGTCCAGCAGAGACGGGAATTATTACTTGTATTAACGAATCGGGTCTTATCGCTATGCGTCTCTACGAAGGGCAATTGAAACTGATTCAATGGCAAGATGGCCGTGATTTGAAGAATTTTAATGTCCGTTTCGAGGACTACAATGTGACAGATGTGGCCTTCTTAGCAAATACCGATAGGCCAACCATCGCTTACTTCTATCAGGACGTGAATGGACGACACTTGAAGGTTTGCGAGGTTGACATGGATACGCGTGAATTGCAACCTCCGCTCTGGCAACAAAGTCGATTTTAAATCACTCATTTGATTTTACAAATTTTTAAGGTAATATTGAGGCTGAGGCAACACTGATAATACCAGTTCCATCGCCACACGGCGGGTTAATCGTTGTTGGTCAAGAATCGATCAGCTACCAGAGGACATCCGGCCACTATACCGCCATTGCTCCACCACTCATTCAAATGGCGCGTTTCAATTGCTGGGGTCGAATTGACCGATCGCCTGCCGAGCTTTACTCGCAAGCGCCGCAGCGATTTCTGCTTGGCGACCTTTCAGGACGATTATTCATGCTGCTTTTGTTGAACGAAGGATCAAAAGAGGAGGAGATGCGATTACAGGTTTAAGCGTGCAAAATACAAACTTGTATTTCTAATTCAGATTGAATTGCTTGGCGAGATCTCCATTCCCGAATGCCTTGTTTATCTGGTATTTATATCCTGAATTTGACTTAAATCGCTAGAATTGCCCTTCAGGACAATTCCGTCGCTTTTGTGGGCTCCAAACTCGGTGACAGCCAACTGATACGATTGTCTACAGAACCCGTAGAGTCCGATGCCAGTTCATTCGTCATCGTCATTGACACGTTTCCCAATCTGGGGCCAATCAGAGACTTAATACTTATGGATGTGGACGGCCAAAACCAAATTGTGACTGCGTCGGGTGCATTCAAAGAAGGCTCGTTGCGTGTCATCCGCAGTGGAATTGGCATAGATGAAATGGTTTTCCCCTCCGAACAGATCGCTAAATGCCGACATAATTGCAGGCCAGCGTTGAGCTGACTGGAATCAAGGGGCTTTTCCCATTGCGAGTAGGCAGAAGTGATTTGGACAATTACTTGATTGTGTCTTTTGCCGATGTGACACATTTGTTGTTGATTGATGCCGAAGAAATGGAGGACAGTGAATTGCCTGGTAAGTTCTGGACCATGGGTAGTCTGCTGGTCTGCTCATACCTAAAGTGGGCGGCTACCTATGTTTTCTTTCACATTTTACTTTGATAGAAACTTTTACAACGATTGCCTTTTTACTAGAAAAGGGGAACAAAGGAACAAGGATGTGGGTGAGAAATGATCAATCTGGAAAGAAAGGGTAGTGCCGCACTTTAAAATGCATGGAAGAAATTAATTTTACAAATCCACAATTCAGACTTTGATCTATCCAAGCCAACGTTGTGGGCGGGCAATCTATCTCCGAATCGCCTGCTCCAAATAACTCCTAGCTGTGTCAGTCTGATTTCCGGCGATGGAACATTTCGCTTCCAGTGGCTCCCCCAAACTCCCCAGTTTTCTCGAATCTCGCTCGCTGCTGTTAATCCTCTCGGCGCACAAGTGTTGCTCTCGTCAGGCAACCGCATTTGCTATTTGCGCGCGGAAAAAGACCAAATTGTGCCATTGCACCAACTGGAGTGCCGCAATGAGATCGCTTGCATGGACATTTCACCGCTGGGAAACAGCATTGTTTCGGGCTTCTTTGTCATAGGATTTTGGGCGGAACATTCTGTCGCCGTGTACTCACTTAGAGAAGGCGGCGGAGTTCCATCGCTCGTTGCGGAAGAGAAGCTGGGCAGTGAGTTCCTGCCACGTTCACTTCTGATGGTGAGTTCTTCTGCAATCACTGAATATTCAGAAGCCGCTCCAGGTAACAATGGAGCAAGCGAACTATCTCTTTGTGGCACTTGGCGACGGCACTGTGGTCCACTTCCGAATCGACTCGGAAAACGGTGACCGACTAGATATTTCAACATTTTTCCCGGCCGCAGACTCACCTTCCTATTTTTATGGTATAGGTGCCCTTACCGATCAACGGAAATTTTCGTTGGGCACTCAGCCTACTTCGCTGCGTCGCTTCTACTCGGCAAAGAAACAGGCGGTCAACGTCTTCGCCTGCTCTGATCGACCTACGGTGATCTACTCGTCCAACCACAAACTCTCCTTCTCCAACGTGAATTTGCGCTCGGTCTCCCACGTTTGTTCGCTTAGCTCCGAATTCTACCGCGATTGTTTGGCGCTGGCCGACAGCGAAAGCTTGTTGATTGGCACAATCGACGACATCCAAAAACTGCACATTCGTACAATCCAGCTCAGAGAGAGTGAGATATTTCAGTGATTTGATTATTTTGGTTTTTTCAATTTAGCGGTTACGCGTTTGGCCTACCAACAGGAGAGCAAACTGATCGCAGTGCTCACCGCACGACAAGTGGACCAGTTCTGCGCCAATCGCTCGCATCCCTCCATTTCTACCACCGGAATAAAGCAGCAGCAACAACAATCGACGATTGCACCCCGACCGACAGTTTCCACTTCGTGTGCCGGGGGGCCAAGCACCTCCAGAGAAGCAGTGCAACATCAAGCAGCAAATGAATTTGCGGGCGATGCCGAAGTGCATTCGGTGTGCTTTTTGGACGCGAATACGTTGGAATGCATAAACGTGGGAATGGGGACAATTACGGAGCGAAAAAAATCTCTACAGGTTTTTGAGCTAAACAAAAATGAAGAAGGACTTTCCATCACTTCGGCTTATTTGGGCGATGATCCGTTCCCGTATTTTGCAATCGGAACTGGCATCGTTGTTACAGAGGAAAATGAGTGCAAACAGGTTTTGTGTATTATTTCATCGCGCCGATTTTGTCACCGCTTACTAGGGCCGCCTAATTATTTTGCAAGCGTCTCAATGCGACGCCACCGCGGAAGGAGGTGCGAACAGCGGCCCTGCTGCTGGAGGCGCTGGCGTGAAAATTCGAATGGTGACCGAGAAGGAGGTGAAGGGGGCTCCCTACTCGATTGCCACGCTCGGCAACAAACTGGTGGCCACTGTGAACAGCACTGTGCGACTGTTCGAGTGGACTCCGGAGCGCGAGCTGAGACTAGAGTGCACCAACTTCAATCATATTCAGGCAACCTCGAATCGGGGATTTGTTTAGGTATTTTCCCTCAGGCACTGTATTCGAAAACAAAGGGCGACATGCTTCTGGTGGGCGACCTGATGCGTTCCATTTGCGTGCTCGGCTACAAACCCGCCGATTCATCTTTTGAGGAAGTTGCCAGGTGAGCTGAGCTCCCCTCTGCTGGGCAGCATTTGCCAACGAATTCAGGGACTACTCTGCAATGTGGACAACCGCTTGCGAGATAGTCGACTCGGAAACATTTTTTGCCGCCGAAACCTACTTCAACCTGTACTGCTGCAAAATTGACGTGAACGCGGAATCGGACGAGGAGAGAATGCGCTTGAAAGTGGGTGCTTGATCTGGAAAATTATTATTTCTTTGTTTAGCAAGTTGGCCTCTATTACCTGGGCGAGATGGTCAACGTGTTTCGCCAAGGTTCCATAGTCAGCGCGCAACACCGCGTGAACAGGGACGGAAGGACAAACGGCCACGACCCATCCCCATTTTCGAACCCGATCATTTTTGGCACCGGAGACGGCAGCATAGGAGCTCTGGTGCAGATCCAGCCACACGTGTTCTCGTCAGTAACTATAAACTATCGCAGTATATTCGTGCACCATCGCTTTCAGATTCCTGTTGGATCTGCAAAAGTCAATTGCCACGAAAACACACAACTGGTACTATTCGAATACCTGTGTACAATTTGGTTTGATTTGTCGTTCCAGCTTGCGCGTGGACCATTCGGTGTACCGCAGCTATTGTGCCGATAAGCGGGTGGAACAGTCTGTGGGATTTTTAGACGGCGACCTAATTGAGACTGTCATGGAAATGGTCCACTTTCGCGCAAGAACTTATCTAACCACGGTTTTAGCCGAATGACGTGCTCAAGAGTGTGATTGATGGACTGGTCATGAGGAGGAGTGCCGATGAGCGTGAAGAGGCGCAGCCAGTGCAAACAGAAGATGTGCTCAAGCTGGTTGAAGATTTGGCGCAAATCCGTTAATTTGCTTATCACGGGGTGAATTCTGGCCTTTGAGGCTGGAGAGTTGTTATTTTCAACATTGTTATTTCTCCCTACTGCTGTTAGGTGGTCTCACTTTTCGCTTTGATATACATAAATTATGCATCAACATTCAGTTGTAAATTTACATGAGTTACCATTCTCATTTAATTTTGATCCTCTTCCTTTCCATTGTATTCATGTCGCACACACTACAATACTCTAGGAAAAGAGAATGGCGTCCAATCTAACGGTAAAGGTGCACCCGGGAGTCTACATGGCCATGGTGGATGCATACGAGCGTAAGTCATCGTCCAACATTGGAAAGAACGTGAGTCCCATCCCATAACTCGTTATTGGTCATCACTTTGCTTAATTGTTTCGCGTAGGTTCCGACCAGCGCACTTAGAACAACAGATAGTCGTGCACTGGGCACATTGTTGGGTTTTTACGAAAAGAACATTGTCCAGGTCAGTCTCAAGCGATATTTGGCTGATAATATTGGGCCTTCCACAGGTGACCAATTGTTATGCGATTCCTTTCCGTGACACGGGAGGTGTTGAGCTCCCCGAAATCAACGACAACTTCAACCGCCAAATGTGGCAAATGTCCAAGCGCACCTCTCCTTCGGAGCAGATCGTCGGATGGTTAGCAATTTGGAGGAGCTCACCGGGTCCTTGGATTCCAATTTCAGGTTCTTTACCGTGCCCGACTTGACAGACTCGTGTCCGTATTACCACAGTTACTACACAATGATGATCACGTCGGAAGCCAACAAGAAGGAATTGCCACCAGTAGAATGAATGAAAAGTTGATTCAAAAATTATGTTTTCTTCCCAGGTCATTCTTCTCACAATGGATATGACATTCGCTGCCGGTGATCGACTGCACATCAAGGCTTATACTCTGTAAGCAAAATACCCAGGGATTTTGCGCTAAATTAAATATTAAAATTTGCAGTCGGGATGCCGGTATCCCAGGCAAGTCGACCCAGGCACACATATTCTACCCGCTAAACGTGGAAATGGACGTTTTCCCCGGCGAAGGAGTTGCGCTCTCCTTTATTATGGCGAGCATTTCTATAGCATATCGAAATGCCTTTTTTGGGTTCTAGAAAGGCCTGGACTCGGAACGTCGAGAAATCGAATTCTCAAATGGCCAAGAACAGTTAATGGAGCGGGGGGAACATTTAACCGAATGGCTGAAGAAGGTATGACGACGAGTAAAAGTCATGAGTTGAGTTGGCCTTGTTTATTAGGTGCTTGGACATGTGCAAAAGGTCTTGGAAGGCAAAGAGAGAGCAGATCCGACCGTCGGCCGGAAACTCATGGAGGTTCTATTTGTGTACTCTGGTCCTAGATTTACCACAATGACTGTTCATATTCAGCTGGTAAGTTTGGCCAACACTCAGCTGCCGGCAGAGAAACTGCAGAGTTTGATGAAGCACTCTCTCCGCGACTATTTGATGGTCTCATTGCTCGCCAATTTGGCCAAGACGCAGTTGGCACTGCAGGAGAAAATCACTTCCAGCTAAAGTGAAAAACGAATTGTACCCTAATCGTTTTGTGGGATTTCTAAATTCCAATTTTATGCCACATAATTGTTGTTGTTTCACGAAAAAATATCGTGTTTTTGTTGTAATCTATCATGCACTAGCCACTTTTTGTTCTTGCTCGCTGTCTTGTTTGTTCGCTTCTGGCCATCACATATTTCCTCTGGTCGTCTACCTTCCTTTCTCGCTGACTGGGGGTGTGCTTTCATTTTTATAGAGCAAACGGCAGACATGGTGTATGGGCTAGGCGCGCTGGTGATGAGATATTGGATAAAGTCGAGCGCAGTGACATGTGACATCTTGTAAGCCAAGTAGGTTATTCATTCACCTCTAGCAATCGACTTTTACAGCGAAAAATCAATTGGGATTGGGAACGGCTGCAGCACCGGAATCCAGGAGAACGGAGCAACAAAATAGTATAGGGCAAAGAGAAAATAATGCTTCATCGAAGATCACGGATGAGTCAGAGTCAGCAAACAACACCCTTTGGCAACAGGAAATTGCCCGGCGGATTCAAATTCTCCCACCTCATAAATCGTGGAACTGGTGGAAGAAAAGTTCGATGCTCCTTCCACAATGTTGCTTCTGCGTCAAGTGTTCCTTTTCCTTCATCATCGACAACAGTTGGCCCATGTTATGCATTTCGGTCTCCAACCGGGCGGTGGCACAGTCATTTTGCGCAAGTACCAGCAGCTTATCGGAAAGCATAAGTGCGTAACAAATTTTGACTTTTGATAGCATGTTCCATTCCTCGGATGGACGCTTTGCGGCGGATCCACCAACTACCCTAGTTCAGATATGCATTGCGGAGACTGTGCCATCACTTCTTTAAGAGTGTAGCTGCTCAACATAACTCTTGAAATCCCTGTGAATTCAATTTTACCTCAATTTTTCACTTTTTTGTTTGCCTTTCTCCCAGGCCATAATTTTTGTTTTGGGAAATTTGCGAATTTGTGCTGTGCAAACAGTTAATCCCACCGGAATTGGGGGCAAATTATTTCCATTTGGGAGTCAGCATGTGCAGCCACATCGGACCTTTGGTTTTTGTTGTCATCCCCCGAATCAGTCCACGTGGATGTGCGAATCTCCATAAATGGATGCGAGGACAAAAAGGAACAGTTCATTTGGAGCTGGCCACTGGTGCACAGAGAGGTGAGCATTCCGATTGGAATCGTTTCCCTCATTCGCTTGCCCATTTTTAAATAATTTCTCACCCCTGGGAAGGCTTCTGCCAACAATATCCAGCATCTGCTCAACATGGCCCTTGCCATTTCGGCGCTCCCACTTCTGGTGGCCCTTTCCCTCCCCCCACTGGCGTCCGGCAATGGTTATCCCTCGGCCGACAGTGAATACCTGCGCCCTTGCTACTTCACCAACTGGGCACAGTACCGCGCGGGAAGGGCCAAATTTGTGCCGGAGGATTACGTTCCTGGATTGTGCACGCATATCCTGTACGCCTTTGCGGCATTTAGCGACAATTTGACCGTCACGTGAGGCAAAATCGGAAATAAGAGAATCGTGGTGGCCGATTCAGAGTGACCGAGACAAACGATTTGCCGAACGGAACAGATCCAGGGCAAATGGCGAGAGTAAACGCGTTGAAGGCAAGAATAACGGATCCGAAACGTTTGTCACACTCTGCGTGTTAAGGACTACGACCCCGGTCTGAAGACGCTCCTCTCTTTCGGAGGATGGACGTTCTCAACGACTACCACGCTCTTCCAGCAAATGAGCGCATCGTGAGCGGCCCATTCGGATTTTGGCGTCTTACCAGTATTCCTCTCGAAGCAAGGAAAACCGCACAATGTTCATCCAATCGGCCATTTCGTTTCTGCGCGAACAGCACTTTGACGGCATCGACCTGGACTGGGAGTACCCGAGTGGGCCAACCGGAAAACAGAACTTCAACCTGCTCCTGGAGGCAGCAATCCAACTCTTATCTGGAGCGCTAAATGCCCTTTCATTTCGCAGGAACTGCTGGTCGCCTTCACCAACGAGAGTGTCTCCACTGGCAGGCCGCGGCTGTTGATCACTGCGGCAGTCCCTGCAGGAACGAGCAACATCGACAATGGATACGACATTCCGACGATCGCAGAGTAAGGACAACCCAATGTGCCAACCAATAGGACCCTGTTTGCCTTCAGATACGTGGACTTTGTCAACCTGATGAGCTACGACTTCCACGGCACTTGGGAGACCGTGACGGGGATGAACTCGCCTCTCTACCGACAGTCGAACGACTCGGAGGCAATTCGCTTCTGGAACGTGGTGAGTCAGCACAACCCAGTGTTCGGATGTATTGGGATTTTGGGCCGGAGCCGCGAACTACTGGGCGGCGGGGGGAATGCCGAAAAACAAATTGGTGGTCGGGATGGCCACCTACGGGCACGGCTGGACGCTGAGCGACCCGCAGACCGCGAGCGGAGTCTACGCCCCCGCCAGCTCAGCAGCACGCGCAACCACCTATCTGCAGACGGCGGGCACAGGCGCCTATTTGGAGGTGGGCGAACGAACAGAATCGATATCATTTGGGGCTATCCAGTTCTGCGAAATGTTGGCCAACAGAACGACAAATCGCTATTTGGACGACGCCAGCCAAGTGCCCTTCATGGTGGTGGACACCGACCAATGGTGGAGCTACGACGATGTGCGCAGCTTCACCACCAAGGTGCCCATTGGGCATTGGGCATATGGCCCACTTGGATGTTTTTTGCACAGCTGGACTGGATCCGAGAGAATGGCTTCGCCGGGGCCTATGTCTGGACTCTGGACTACGACGACTTCAACGCGAAGTGCAACAACGGGAGCAATCCAGGTGAGCGCCGAATCGCATAATTAAGTACAAACGAGTCATTGCTCAGGCCGTTATCCGCTGATTCGCACAATTGCCCGTGAGCTGGGCGGCATCAAGCGTCTGCCGCCGCCGATCTGGGCACTCGCTAACACTGCAAGGAATTCGCATAAAATATTGGGTACAATGTTTGTTTAGACGGACGGAGTAGCCCAAGGTGTATTACGCCGAGGAGGCCGTGTCCTCTCTGTGCAAGTGAACATCGATATTGATTTCTGATTTGCACGATTGGTCCCGAAAGAGGGCAAAATGTCATTCTGTGATGGGACTTGGTGGACATTTGCATAAGTATGTCTCCGTCGAAAAGATAAATAATGATTTATATTTTATATTAACATGTGTCTCTACGTCTCTAGAAGTCTAGGACTAACATGGTTGCCTTGTTTTGAATTTTGACATTTTTATTTTTACTGGAGATCGATTGTCCAATTTGCGCAAAAGGGAGTGGCGGCAGTCCAGAGGCAGATGAGAAGAAGAATGCGGTAATATACAATAAATGAAAGAAATGGGAAAGGGAATGCGCTCGCTTCATTTGGTGACAAGACGACCGATCGATTGGTTTTGTTTGGGTCGCACCTTCGATTTTGAAGAAACAAACTGAAACAACCTTGCTCCTTCCCTTTGTCCTTCTGATACTTAGTAAATGGTTTCCTCACTTCCACATGGGCGCTAATATTTTTATCGATTGAACTCAATTTTTAAAATTGCATTTGACTGTGCCCAGAAAGCGAATGCAGTGAACAGGGTCAAGCGCTAGATACATATGTACCTATTAATGCTCCTCATTCTGTCCTTTGCGTTCGCACTCTTCTGTTGCGCCATTGGCGAGGAGTTCCCCTTCAGCATTGGTCCGCTGCGGATATTTTGTCCAGAGCCAAAAGGTGCAAGCTGCAAGCCAATTCCCTTCCTCCAATTCTCTTCCACCCCATTCAGACGTGTGGCGGCCGGTCGGCACCCAATGTTTTCGGATGTCTGCTCCCGTGGAGAACGAAACGTCGCAGATGGATTGGGTTGAGGCCGAAGCCTTTTGTGGTCTCCCCATGTGCCAGACATACCCAATTTCGGACCTAACAACAATGTCAATTTGCAGGAACAGCGCCAGCACTGTGCTCCACCTGGACAGCTGGCTCCTCTACCGCGACCTGAGTAGGGCCTTCCGATGGGAGTCTCAGCCGGGGAACGAGTTCTGGACGGGATGGTGGGATCGAGCAATTTGGGGCCATTCCAAATTCCAATGTGGGAACTCCGAAAAGGTTCGTGGACGTCAAGGCCAAGGGCCAACTGCCGGACAGGATTCAGCGCCTGGTCAGCACCCTGCTGACGCAGAACGGCAGCACCTACAAGTGGGCGGGGGATATCGATTTGCTTTCCAAATCGTGTCCATTCAGTCCTGCATGGGCCTCTCTGGAGCCGCGAGTGGCCAACGCGGCAATTGTACCCGGCCGATGGTGCATTTCGTGGGACGCTGCTCTGATAGACGAAACCAATGTGCGCCCTTTGAGCATTCCTAGGCATCCATCGCCCTCCCTACTCAGTTCGGCTGGCGACTGCGCAACTGTTCAGACCGTCTGCCGACCATTTGTCAGACGTTCCCCTGCTTTTTGGGCAACCAACCACTCTCAGAATCACTTCCAGTGTGATCGTCCCCTCTTCAGATTCCACCGGAAGTACGCAGTTCCGTTGCCGGGATAATTCCGCATGCATTTCGCGGAAGGCTCTGTGCGACGGAGTCAATGACTGTGCTGACGGGGACGACGAAGTGGAGGAGAGGTGCACGGACAAGTGCACAGGAACGGGCGCCGGAGAAGCAACTGTGAAATTGATCGGGTGGGTTGGGGAACCGACCAACCGAACAACTCCTGTCGGCCAGGGCCACCTCCGGGAACATCCATTCCGCGGGGTGGCACTCCCCGAATGGCCCCCCGGATTGTGCAAGCAGACAGCAGTGGTGGGTGCTCAGACAGCCGCAGGGCGCCAGAATCCGACTGAACGTGGGCACGGGGAGGGGGGGGGGCGGCAATCAAACGGGGACTGCAGTTCCTCTCCCTCAAACTGGGCCCTTCTGACCGCATCTGGCTGTCGGACGAGGACACGGGACAGAGTGTGCAGGTGGGCAGTGGCCACCACATCCTCCGGTTCGAGCCCCTCCCGCAGCTGGCCCTCACCAACGAGGACACCTCTTTTGCCACCCTGTCGGCCGCAAACAACCTGAAAATCGTGTACCAACGGGGCAACGAAGGAACTGGTGGCGGAGGAGCCTCAAGAGGATTCCACCTCCAATTCTCGGTCGATGGTGAGACTTCCTTTGAAAGTATCTAAATATTCCCACACTGCGTTTCGCATTATCGATGCCGCCGTTTGTGTTCGCAATTTCGAGTCGTGGGTGAGTACCGGGAGCAGGAGGGACAAGCTGAGAAGGCCGACCCTATTTTGCGCAGAATGGCTCATTCTCGGTACCAAGGCGCATTCCAGACACGGGTCGTTACCGGACCCCCGCACGGTGCCGCTGGACCATCGAGAACAGGGACAGGGGTCCAATCAGCGTCAAGGTGGGCACACAATCATTGGGGCCATCGTTCTGTCCCAGTTTCGTTCCCCTCCCCGCCCCCGGTTGGCTGGCCCCGACTGGTTGTCGCTGTCCGAGGGCCCGCTGCTCTGGGCCAACTTCTCCGCCTCCGCCATCCCCTCCGCCGTCCTCTCCTCCGGCACCGCCCGACTCCAACTCGACTTCCTTGCCGTCAACGGTTCCACCGGGGCCATCGGCTTCGGAGCAGAATTCCAAAGAAGTGGGCATTGCAAGAGTGTTGGGCAATGGGAATGACCCTTTAAGGTTGTCTGGACCAAATAGTGGACTTTGGCACTTCTGGCACAATCCACGTATCGCTGGTTGGGCGTCCAGAAGAGTTTGAACTGCTTCAGACCAATCGCGTCGTCCTCCACTTTCTCCACCTGTTTCAGCCCCTTGCACTGTTCGCTGATTGTTCGCATTCCGAACTGTCCGGACTGCCCGTTCACAGTGTTCGTCGACCAGCTGGAGGCGGAGGGCGAGGACACAGTGACGGTAGCACAAAACCAAGTGCAAAAAACAAAATGCGCCAGTTGACGTCTGAGGACGGCCGCGGCATTTCCATCGACACCGCAAAGAAGTGGGCATTTGCACCGGAAGTGCACTCGCTTTTAGCGATTCGTTCAGCCAGTCTGCTTCTCCGCCGCTTCGATTTCGCTCCGCCAGCCCCGCAATTCGGATCGACATCCGCCAAAAGTCGACTCATTTGCGCGCCTTAATCTCCTATTCGATCGGCAAGCGCTCATTCATTTCGAGTTCTGTTCACTTGCCGCCCCTTTCAGACTGTCCCCCTCCGCCCCCACCAATCCAGCGGCAGGACGGCCCATTTGCCTTTCGCTCTTTCGTGGAAGTGCCTTGCTCCAAGAATACGAAAAAGGGCCGATGGGTGTGTGCGAGGGACGCTAGGTGGACTCTGATTGGCTGCGAGGAGCAGGGACCCTTCGGAATTGGTGGAAGGAGTGGCGAAACACGAGGAAGTGGGTCCCTTTTAGCGTTGGCCCAAAACGGGGCGAAGGAGGTTTGCGCCGTTC
The DNA here is from genome assembly GCA_013357305.1 of Radopholus similis. Classification (NCBI taxonomy): domain Eukaryota; kingdom Metazoa; phylum Nematoda; class Chromadorea; order Rhabditida; family Pratylenchidae; genus Radopholus; species Radopholus similis. The sequence goes on from VAHH01000092.1 coordinate 43,227, forward strand.
CGGCCATCCAGAACGGCCGTGTGGTGGAGTTGGACCGCGCAGAGGGACTGCTCCGGTTCAGCTGCAACTTCGGACACGCCCCATCCGAACCGGCCGAGTCCCATTGTGCGCCCAACGGCCAATGGGAACCCACGCCGAATTGCTCAGGTATGCATATATAGGGGCAATGAAACATATAGTAATTGTTTGCGCAAAATTACAAAAGATTGAATGGGAAGAATTGCACACCAGCTGGGTCACTTCTTGATCAGCGTCAGGAACTCCTCGCGGGTCTTTGGGTCTTCGCTGAAATTGGCATGATCAGTCGTTCTCGTGTTTGTTTTTGTTGTCCGCTACCGGAACACGCCGAGCATGCACGAGGTGGTGGTGGTGGCGTTGATCTTGCGCACCCCCCTCATGACCATGCACATGTGGCTGGCCTCCACGACCACGCCCACGCCGGCGGGGTGGACCGCCTGCAGGATGGCGGCGGCGATCTGCTTGGTGAGCCGCTCCTGCACCTGCAGACGGCGGCTGAACATCTCCACGATGCGGGCCATCTTGCTGAGGCCGAGCACCTTCTTGTTGGGCAGGTAGCCGATGTGCACTCTGCCCAGGAACGGGACCAGGTGGTGCTCGCACAGCGAGAACATCTCGATGTCGCGCACGATGACCTGAATGGCGGGGGATGCGGTTGATAGGGCCCTCCACTTTTACCATTTCATCGGTGTCCTCGTCGAACACCGCCTCGTTGAGCACGTCGTCGAAGTTCTGCTCGTAGCCCTTGGTGAAGTACAGCATGGCCTTGGCCGCCCGCATCGGCGTCTTCGCCAGGCCCTGGCGCCGCACGTCCTCGCCCACGTGGCTGATGAGCGTCTCGTAGGCCTTGGCCATCTCGTCCAGGTGGCTCTCCTCCAGCTGCTGCTTGGCGTTCCCCATCACCGAGGCGGGCCCCCGCTCCGACTTGGGCCCCTCCCCCTCCTCCTCCGCGTGTGTCGCCCTGCGCACCTTCTTCTCCTGCGTCTCCCCGGCACTCCCCACTAGGGCGTCCGTGCTGCCCACGAAACCGCTGCTCTGGCTGCTGCTGCTCCCGCTGTTGCTCATTTGCCGGAATACGAGTGTGCGCTGAATTTGGCGATGTTGTGCAGTCGCTTTTTGGGGCCTTTATAGCGCCAAGGTGCGCTATTTTTGACAATAATTGTTGTGCGCTCAGAGTTTGCCTGCCCTTCCCCGGCCAAAGAACCTCCGGGGCACAGTGTGCGTTCGCCCAAAAATACTCGGGGGCGTCGAATTTCCGATGAATTATTCGCCGGGGGGAACAATTGGGCGGAGGGCTGTGAGAGCGCAGGCGATACGCACATTCTTCGCGCCCATTCACCGCCCTTTTGTCCGGAGAGTTCCCTCCCTTCCGGGAACGGGACGCGGGTTCTCTGCTCGTCGGCATCAAAAATGAGCTCGGCGCCCAAATAACCGCGGAACCATTCGCCCCAATTACAGCGGGAGTGGGCGGCGGAAGGCAAGGAAGAGGCGGAAACAGCGGCAGATTTATGGCGGCCAGGGCAGGCAATGGGAAATTGGCGTGTTTGGGCCGCACATCATTTCCCCAAAGGTCCAGGTTCCGCAGCCAACATTGGGACGGAACTGGTGCGAACACTCGCGAAAGCCCCGACCAATCATCTTGTGTCGGGGAACGGAGATCCAGGCGCAGAGATAAATGCGCGCAAATGAACGTTGAAACCAGCCCGTTTCGCCAAACGGGGATTTTGCGCATTCAGCAAGGAATTGACTAAAGACCAGAGAAGCAAGTCGACGTAGATTTCGAGCAAACAACTCGGTTATTAGGTATTTGTCGTCACTGCCCCACGAGGTCCACCACACGCCTTGGTTTCACTGACACTCGGGAATGGTCGCGCAGCTGTGCCGAAATTTCGTTGAAACAAAACGGGGGCCAGCACTCCAAAGTACCGAAGGAAGGCGGTTTTGGAACGGACGGGAATGAGAGAGAGAGCACCGCCAAACAACACCCGCCGGAGCGGGAACTGGCCGACCGGCCCTTGTGACCGGCAGTGAATGTGATGGGACCAGACAAAAATGCGCTAGGCAGCTGGTTCCGCTCGGTTTTAGGCCAACGGGAATTACAATTTAAACTCACAATCTCGGAGGAGGAGGTCCCTTTCCCCTTTCACGTGATACGCGTGGGGCCAGAGGAAAAAGCCGAAAGGTGAAAATGAAGCGCAAAAATGGGGCGCACTGAAGGGAATTCAAACGGTTTAAAAGGGACTGGAGCCCAATCTGCGGCCGGGGCTCCGGTCCAGCGGGAGATGGATTGCCTTCAGTGGCGACCGTTTGGTGCGAAAACTTATTTTGCAGAACGTCGCAGCCTTTTGCTGGGGAATTGTAAAATGGGCGAACAAACCTCAGAAACCGATAGTCGCCTTCCGTTCAGAGGTGCTCTGTGCCGACCCCCCTTCCCGCGTTGAGCCCGTCCCCCCGCAATATGCGCCCCAACACATGTACGTGGAGGCGCAGCTGCAGAGCAGGACGATGGGCAACCGGGTCGGGAGTTGGGCCGTTTACGGGTGTCCGAACGGCACTCGGGCCAGGGGGGTGGCCCAGGCGGCGGAGTGCACCTCTCAGGGCGACTGGACCCACGTGGACTTGGCCTGTCTGAGTGAGTGGGCGCAATGGGAATGATCGACGGGCGACTGCTTCAGAACTGGGCTGCCATCCGCTGACCGTCCAGTTGGGCAAGTTTGCCCGATTCTGGACGCCCATCGATGAGCTCGCGCAAATCGATTGCGTCGAGGGGGCCAATCTGACGGCGAACAGCAGTGTGCTGCCGAGATGCAGGGTCGACGGGAAGGGCGAGGCGCACTGGGAGGGAGTGCCGGAGGAGGGGCTGAAGTGCCAATGTGGGAACGCGCACTCCTGACTCGCAAAGGCTCCGCTCCAGTTGTGGACAGGTGCGGGTCGTTCGGAGACGAGGACCCCTGTGGAGAGCACGGCCAGTGCGTGTCCTCTGCAGGGGCCAATCACACCTGTCGATGCGAGAGCGGATTCCGCTTTGATGCGCAGCGCCCGCGGGGAATGCAGTGCCAAGGTGGGAATGGGCGGGAACGGGAGCTGAGTGTCCGTCCGGTGCAGAGGTGGACGAGTGCGCCGAGGGCACTGCGCTCTGCTCGGGCGGAGAGTGCCGGCCAGCAGCCAACGCCAGTGCTTCGTACACTTGCACCTGCCCCCGAGACTCCCTCCTTTACGACGACCAAAACCGGCAGATCACGGTGCGCCCGATCTCTTAGCCTTTTGAGCACCGCCTTCAACAGAGACTGCTGGTTCCCTCCGCCCGATGGCTGCGCTCCAACCACTCGTGCATCCGTACCCTCCATCCTCCAACAGCAGCCTCCCCGTTTTGCCATTCCCTTTCAGGCAGCCGCTGTCCGCCCATCTCTCAGTCCAACGGATCGCTGTTCCTGCACTTCTCCAGTGCCCTCTTGTTGGCAAATTCCACTGTCTCCGTGTTCTGCCGATTGGATGAACAATCGGTGCCAATTGGGCCGGAGGCGCAGTTCGGGTGTGGAGGTGACGGACAATGGCAGGGACAGCTGCCCGAGACGGGCAAGTGCACAAAGACTGGTGAGGTGTCGTGTTGATTGAGCATTCCGGTTGTTTGAGCGTACTCATGCGCTGTGCCACTGTTGCCGAGCAGGGCAACACTGTTCCGCCACGTGGGCGGGGGGACCAAGAGGGAGTTCGCCATCGGGGACAGCGTTGTCTTCGAGTGCGTCCAATGGAGGGCGCAAGGCCAAAATGGGTGGGGACGCTCATTTGGAGTGCAAATACAACGCACATGCAGCAACGGCACCGACTACGTGATGGCCGGCCCTGACAGGGCCGTCTGTCTGCCCGGCGGGAGATGGAGCAGTGGGCCGCCCAGATGCATTCGTGGGCCAAAGGGCTTCCAATCCCCGAACGGGCTGCCCCTTTTGTAGTGCCCCAGTGCAGTGCCATTTCATTGGGCGTTCGCCCATCGGACGGGCTGAACGTGACTCGAGTGCCCCCTCAGGATGGGCCGCCCACCGGAGAGCCATTTCCGGTCGGCACAAAAGTGGAGATGAGCTGCGGGAGAGGGGAACAGAAGTATTAAAACCGAACGGGAACCGACCAAAAGGCAGATTGTCGTTGCAGCTGGACGATGGTCTGCACTCGCAGAGGCGCCTCGCAACCCCCGATGTGGTCGATGGACGAACTGCCCACTTGCGGAGCACCAGAAGGTGCACCGACAGAATGCGCCAATTGCCAAATTCCCTTTGAGGCAACTGCTCCCTCGCTCTCGAGGACGCTCTCCTCGTTCCGTCGAGGAACCCCGTCCCAGTTGGCGCAGAGGTCCACTTCCGTTGTGCCCAGCCGAATTACGAGCTGAGCGATTCGCGGCCGAGAAAATGCGAAAAAGGTGAAAAAGGGAATTGGCCAGAAGGACCCTTTTGCAGGCGCACATAATAAGAGAGTCGGGCGGCAAATCTGGCGCCGACCGAGATCGAGAGAGGCCGATTCTGCGGAGGTGCTCTTCGACAGTGACGGCCAGCGCCGCGGCTGGAAGTCCTCGTGGCAGTGGACCCGCGAACAGGGCGGCACCTCGTGGAGGTACAACCCAACGCTGGCCGGCAAGAAGTGCGTTGTCCTCGCGCCTTTCCCCAACCCCTGCCCTGTTCGCAGTTTTCTGGTCTCTCCCTCGATTCGAGTGGAGTCCGGCGTCGCCTTGGAAGTGTCCGTCCGGGTGGCCCCCGACCCCTGCGCGGAGTGCCTGCTCTGGCTGAGCCACTTCTCCGCCCAGGGCAGTGTCGAAGAACTGCCCCCCATCGAGGAATTCGTGCCCAAAGGTGGCCTCCCATCGCCGGCCGACCGGCCACTTCCCTCCCCCTCTGTCCAGGCGGTGTGCTGTTCCCCCAATTCGGCTCCGTCCAAATCGTCCCGGAACACGGCCGCCTCTGGCTCCAGATCTCGGCGGACGCCCAAACCCCCGCAATGAGTGTGCACCGGATCAGCGTGACTCGGAATCTCCCCTGTCCCGACGGAAATTGCACGGCGGCGGAACAACACTCGGAAGGTGGGCAAATGGACACTCGAACAAGTCCTTTATTCTTCGCATTTCGCAAATATCTCTCTTCGTCTGAGAGCTATTATGACAGAATGCGTTGTTTGATGGGTTGTGGCATTAACAAATTCCTCCGTTCCTTCCGCCGCCTATTGGAATATCTTCTCGTCGATGTACTCGTTGCGGAATTTGCGCTTCGGGTCCAGCTGCTGCGCCAGTTTTCTAGATTCGGCGAAACCAAATATATTTCGGCACTTCCCCTGGGACTACTGACTTGAACTCGGCCAACTTCGGGTAGTGCCTGACGAAGTCCCTGGCCCTCATTGTGTTCATTTTGGCCAAGTGGGGACGGGCGCCCAGCGGGATGAGGGCCCTCTCGATGGGCGGCAGCACCCTCTCCAGGGCGGGGATGTCGTTGGCCCAGCTGAACTGGATGGCCACGAATGAGGCGTTGCCGGTCCCGTAGAAGTTGCTCAGCCACAGGTCGTCAGCCCTGATGGTACGCACCACCACTGCGAGCAGCACGGAGGAGAAGTTGGAGTACAGGCGGTTCACCTGCAAAGGGCTCTTGTCCAGATGGACCACCGCTTCTCCCTCTACCGCTCTGATTGCTGCCGTCCCGTTCGCGTAGGGCACGAAGTACTCGCTCTGGCTCTGGTTTCCGTCGGCTCCGGACTGCCCGAACGGGAACGCCATCAAGTTCAGGTACCAGGGATGCTCGATGCCCGTGTCGCTGGAATTCGAGATGCCAACGGGGGGCAGAATTTGCACTCACGGAGAAGTGACGCCGACGGAGACGGGCGCTCGAGTGGCGCCGAACAGAGTCGCCTGGCTGCTAAGGTTGCTGTTGGCGTCAGAGCGCACTATGATGCTGCAAGGCAGGTGTCCAATGTCCAATTCCCTTTCCCCCCATTCCCCCTTCCACTGACCGGACTTGGTCGAAGGCGCTGGGGCCGGCGAAGTAGACCAGGTTGATGGAGTAGCCGAGTCCCCAGATGGCGTCGAAGTTGGCCAGCGCCTGCTCCATGGGCATGCTGAACGAGGGAATTGGGATTGAGAGCTAGACCCCATCGGCCAGAGCACCTCGTGAAAGTGTAGGCGGTGAGGTTGTAGGTCGGCACCAGCTTCAGCTCCACCTGGGTGACGACGCCCAGGGCGCCCAGGCCGAGGGCCACCGCCTTCAGCTGGGGGTGTCCGGGCCCGTAGGAGACCACACTCCCGTTGGCCACCACCATCTGCAGCGAGCGCACTTGCGTGGACATGCTGCGCAGCGAAATGCCGCTCCCATGGACGCCCGTCTGGATGGCCCCGCCCACCGAGATTTCGGCCAGCGCCGCCAAGTTCTCGAGCGCAAAGCCGCTGGCCTCTGTGAAAAAAGCCATTGCATTTTTTTTGAGCAAGTGGCTGACGAAGTGTGGGCGCCAAATCGGTGTAGGTGATGCCGGCCTGCACTGTGACCGAGGGCACGGACGCGTTGATGCCGATGATGGCGTTCAGTCCGAGCGTGGACAGAATGGTGTCGCAGCTGTCCGCGATTTTGCTGAAGCTGTGCCGCTGTCCCAGCACGCGAATCCGGTGCGCGTTTCTGACGACCTGCTGCACTTCGCGAATTGTGCGCGGGTACTGGACGTTGAGCGTGGAGAAGTTGAAGTTGCCGCCCCAGTTGTGCAGCGGGATGGGCCTGCTGCTCTCGAACAGCGACTCGAAGAAGTCGAACACCCCGAACCCGGCGGCGGTGCCGAGGCAGGCGAGAACAAGGGCAACGTTGAAGGTGCGCATGGCCTGGTTGAGGACCCCAAATGCAATGTCGGTTTGTGGATCGGGACTGCGTGCAGAAGGGGGACTGGCGGTAGCTTAAATATGGAGAGAAGAACCCTTTCCTCTTCTGCTCGGATCACTTCCCCAGCAGAAGGGAATTCATAAGTCACAACTCTGCATAAAGATGGGTCCAAATCGACCTCCGCATTGCTCCCTGTTTGAACAGCCCGGCGGATTTGCATCCGTTTGACGCACATAATTTGTGCCCACTTCAAATTCAAATCTCGTGGATTGAGTGTTTTTGGTCTTGAGCACGGAGATTGGGCGAAAAGATCGGACGGAGGTCAAACAGCGAAACCATCAGACGCACGTTCCCAATCCGGACGGCCACCGCAGATCGAAGAGTTTCATCGGTTTGCACGTGGATTCTGAACTCTGGGCGTTTTCCTAGTTTGTGACTCAAAACTGCAGCCCCTTTTGGGCACAGCTCTATGCAAATACCAAATGCGCCTCATGAACCGAGTTCGGAGGAAGTTTGTTTGGTTCACTAGAGTAAACTGGAAACCGAACGGGAACTGAAATGAGACGAGTGCCAACCTATTTTGTAGTAATAGAGTTTTGCCCTTTCAGCGCTAATGTGCCATTCATGCACCTCTGAATCGGCCTCTTCCGCGTGCATCTTCTCTGCGTCGCGAGCTCAGTCCCAAAAGTGTGCGGCCGGCCAAATATGCGTACTCCGGTACGGACAAAGTGGACGCCTCGGTTGGAGGACCCTTTCTCAGGGCGATGGCCAACGGCACGGGCGCTGTGCCGTTTCGCGTGGATAGGGGATGTGCCCACCGCTCAGCAGACTGCGGCATCCTTTCTGCGAATGTGAGTGTGCGCGAGAGCTGCCGCACCTCGCTGGACGGCGTGGAAACGTGCACCGCGTGCTGTTCGGACAGCTTCTGCAACGGGGGACTGCCTAGCCACTTGCTCGGCGGCGAGCCCACCGCCGCCCTCGCGCCCAGCGAATTCACACTGGACGCGGCCCCACCCCGCTGTTTGGACCGACAGCCGATGCAAGTGCACTGTGCCCAGAGACTGAGCATTCGCAGGGCCAGCGACGGAGGTCCGGAGGCGACGCTGGTGCCTTGGTGGGAGTGGAGGATGGTCGGCTGGAACGAGGAAACTCCGTCTGTTTAAGGCCCCGAGTGCTGGACAACGACCCGCACTTCTCGCTGCTGGCCCTAGGCATGCCCTCGCTCAGCCCAAATGTGCCGTATGCATTCCGAGGTGGAGTGGCGGATTGGCTTGGGGCTGACCACTGCGACATTTCCTAGGGGACGAGTCAAAGATTGTCTGGTTCGCCGAGGACAGGCACGGAGTGACCGAAACGTGCGAAACCATACTGGAATTCGAACACGGCACCCGACTGAGGCTGTTGGCAGAGAGCGCAAAGGGTGCCCACAGTTGGGCATTGCACTCAATTTTCGGCGCTCTAGCTCCTTCCTCCGCCGGCGTGGAGTGTCCCTCTGAGGCGCACATCCATTGGGCGGACACTTCCCAGCTGTCCGCCGCCACTTGGCCCCCTTTGGCGCCTGCCGACTACCCGCCACTCCGATTCAGCGGTAGCAACGCAACACGACTCACGGGACTGAGGTCCGACCAATCTTTTTGTGGTTTGCCGCTCTCCCCCGGCCTCTCCGCTGTTCTTCCATTCTTGCCCCCTCCGTGGGGATATTTCGCTGAATTGAGAGGGCAGCGAGGCGACCAGAGGGAAGGGATAATGACTGGGGGAGGGGTGCAGAGGCGCCTCTCTCCCTTGCGTCCGAATGCGACGCATAAGAAAGGGTGAGCGAATTGCTTAGAAATGGACCGAATGAGCGCGGCGAGCCGTCACAAGTGCTTAACTTTTGTAATTTTTGGTGAAGGTGCCTCTGGTGTGGGCGCCCGAAAGTATTGTTTCCTTGCAGTTTCGACCCGCCGGCTGGGGCCCTTCTCCCGCTAGAATTGCCCCAACTGGTCACTGTTCGGGCGAATGGGCGCAAAAGCTGCGCGTTCTGGTACCAGATGTGAGTGGGGGAGGGAGCGAATGGTGGACGGAATGTTCGCAGAAAGGCAACCGACTGTCCTCTGGGGGCACTGGGGCGGGATGTGCAGCGCCAGTTCGAGTGCTCCAGGAGCAGCGACGGATTGGTCAATTGCCAAAGGTGAGGGGAACGGGCGGTCTGCAGCTTTTGAAAGTTTTAGACGCCTCGCCTGTGCGCCCGGCAGTCGCGAGTTCCCTCCGGGTTTGGTCGAGTTGCGCTGTCGGATGGGCCCAGAGGGGCAAGGGGAGTGGAGCTACGTGAACCGGCAGGGGGAACGGCTCCCTCTGCGGGAGGGGCCCATGTGCAGGGAAGAAGCCAGGCACTCGTGGGGCCCTAAAACCGCCGAACGCCTCTTGTGGTTCAGCTCTTCGGTCACCCTGTCCGTCGAACTCTCTCCCTCCCGCCCTCCCGGCGGAGTGGACTGCATGCGGCAGTTGGCACGGCGAATGCGGTGGCTCCATTTTGCACTCTCTCCGCTGAACACCTCCCACCAGATCGCAGCTGACCGGATTTCTGGTCCGCAACTGCCCGGACGTGCACTGGAGTGTGGACTCCCACTCCGTACAGTCCATCTCGGTCGTGCAGAACTTCTCGACCACCGAACACGGGTCCGGTCCCAACACTCGGGGGAGTGCACCCACCCCCTTTGTTGCTTTTCAGACGCCAAGTGTTGTTCTGCATCCAGAGGGTCACCTCTCGGCTGAGTGCCGCTCTCTCCCCTCGACCAGGTCCTGGGTCCTCGGAACACGAGTGTCCCTCTGGTAGGCGACGGGAGTTCTGGAAGCCAACCAACGCGTGTTAGGGCACCTGGGAGTGCGCCAGATTGCCTACCACCTGCACTGCGCCAAGGGCTGGGGCTCCAACGAGCTGCTGCGCTGCGAAATATGCCCCAGGGTGGGCGCGAAGGACAATCCGCAAGTGCCCACGGACGGTTCAGGGCTACTTCGTGTTCAACGACTCTTGCACCGCCTGTCCGCAGGGCAGCTTCGCCCCCTCCGCGGGGATGCCCGACGGGTGTCTGCCCTGCCCAGGGGACACCTCCACCCCTCGGCCGGGAGCCACCTCCCAGGCGCACTGTCTCCGTAGGGAAACAACAAACATACACGTAAGAACAGATGCATTTCTCTAGCAATCTGCCCCCTCGGGTTCCACTCTTCCACCGGACTGGCCCCCTGCGACGCCTGTCCAAAGGGTGAGGGACGACGCACTCTTGTCCGATAATCCGAGTTATACAGGGGGTCCATCAGCCTCTGATCAGCCGGCCAACTGTGGTCCTGCACAGACGTCTTCTGCTGGTGAACCTGAGCTGGACTGTCTCCTGGACGGGTGCTCAGCACGAGGGGTGTGCGAGAAAGGTGCGAGTCTCCCTTCTCCTCGCCCTTCCGACTCTTCAGCTTCAGACAAGTGCAAATGCGAGCTGGGCTTCGGCGGAGCGCAGTGTGCCTTCCCCGTGGACCTGTGCGGCGCCGAGTTCTGCCTGAACCAGGGCAGATGCCTTTTTGACGCCAGAGGGGGCAGCAAGTGCATTTGCTCAAATGGTGAATTTGCCAATTTCGAAACGGACCGAATACCCATTTGTTTCAGACTTTTACGGAGTCCGCTGCGAAAATTCCCACGAAGGGGGCGAAACAATTCTGAGCGGATCAGAGCGAAAGGCAGAAGCGATAATAAAAGACTGCGCCCAAACGGATGCGACAAACCGATGTCCGAACGGACGCTGTCTGGGGTGAGAAAATCGTTTGTTTCGGACGGGGGAAATCCACCGGTTGAGCGGCTCCTGCGAGTGCAACGACGGATTCCGATCGGACCTCTCCGACAGTCAGAAGTGCCTTCTTTCCGGTCCCTGTTCGGACGGTGGGCCTTGTCAGAACGCGGGCGAGTGTGCGGCCGCGAGACCAGCAGAAGAGGGGGCATTCCGCTGCAATTGCAGTGAAGGTGGAAGATCCAAACATTGAAATGCTTGTTTGGCACTACTCCCGCAGGCTGGAGCGGCGAGTTCTGCGAACAGCCCAGGAACAGTTGTCTGGGGGCCGCCGGCCAGCACTGTGCCAACGGAGGGATCTGCGTCTGGGAGCAAACCGGGGCAAACGAGTACACCCAATTAAGGCTAGGGGAATAATCCAGTTTGGGCATCAGCAGCTATGTCCCCGGTTGTGCTTGTGCCCCTGGCTACGTAGGAGAACGCTGCCAAATTGGCGGCGGTTTGGTAGAACGGTGCGAGGCGGACAAGGAGTGCGGGGAGAATGGACAGTGTCGTGTGCAGATGGGGAGTGACGGGACCGCAATGGTCTACTGCGAGTGCGCACAGGGTGCGTATGGAATTCGGCAATTGGACCTAATCCACCCCAGGCCACTTCGGCGAGTTCTGCGAATCGCGAGAACATCCCTGCAGTTCGGCCCTTCCCTCGGCCCCAAGCTGTCTGAACGGCGGAATCTGTACCGTTTCCGAAGGCAATGCAAGCGAAGCGTGAGTCCCCCCCAAACTCAAACTACATGGAAAGCGACCTTTTTTCAGGATGTGCCGGTGTAGCACCGGATGGGCGGGAGAACGCTGCCAGCGAGCGGAGACGGCGGAGGGGAACTGCTCAAGGTGCCGGAGCGGGGCGACATGCCAGAGGGGGCACTGCATCTGCCCGGAAGGGTTCGGCGGAGATAGCTGCGAGGTGGGCGGCCGCAAAAGAGGGCGGGGACCCCAATTGGGCAGATGGAACTGGACCCGTGCACCAAGCCGCCCCATGGGGACCCGGGCATTTGCGGACGCGGCTTTTGCCGGGCGTCACTGGCCAGTGGCTACAACGCCGCTTATTCATGCGATTGCCTCGAAGGGTGGTCAGGTGGGTGTGAACCTGTGCTTGTTTGTTGTTTTGCACGGCCAATTTGGGAAGGTCCCTCCTGCATGGCCAGTGTGGACGGGTGTGCCGGCAGTAGCTGCGCCAACGGGGCGGAGTGTGTGCCCCGGATGGGCACCAACCAGTTCTGGTGCGCGTGCAGAACGGGCTTTACGGTCAGCTGGGGATGTTCGGACTCAAAGTGTGCCCATTCCAGGGCCCGAACTGCGAGGAAACGGTGGACTACTGCGACCTGGAGGGCCTTTGCGCGAATGGCGGAAAGTGCAAGAGACAAGGCGAAGGCAATGGCTACGAGTGCGAGTGCAGAGGTGGAGAGGGACACTTCAACGAACAAACACCGTCCTGAGGCTGTTCATTCAGGGGACTTTTCGGGTCCCAATTGCGAACAGCGCACGGACCCCTGCGAGCCGAATCCGTGCCGGAACGGGGGCACCTGCTCTCCCAGGGGCGGGCGTCAGTTCGAGTGCGAGTGCGCGCCCGGGTGGACCTCTCCGGGGGAGAACTGCACACTAAAAACGGTGCAAATCTAACGCCCAACTGACGAAGGTTTTGGGCGCAGGATGCGTGCGAACAGGAGCCCGACTACTGCAACGGGGGCCAGTGCCGACTGCTGCCAGACAGCAACTTGCCGCACTGCCTCTGCCCCTCCGACTCGACCGGAGTCCGCTGCGAGTCCAGTGCCCCGGACCCTCTCCCACAAGTGCTTACGATTGATTCCCCATTGCCAGAGAAGCCCGTCCACTACAACCTGCACTTCGCGGCCCCCGTCGTCCGCTCTCCGCTCCTCCAGCGCATCCGTTCGCCCCCCTTCCCGTGCAGTTCCCTCGCATCCCAGTTTTCGCTTTGTCTCTGGGTCCGACTGGGGGACACAAACCACAGCAATGAAAGTGTTTTCGCCATTTTGGGAGAAACGGACGGACAAAAGTGGGCGTTTTCAAAAGTATGAGGGATGGAGCCCTTTTGCAGCATTTCGTCTCCAACGGTCGTTTTGGACACTTTTGGGGCAAGAATCATCGACAACGGAGAAAAGGGCAGGATGCACTTTGCGGCGGACAGATCGGAGATTGGGCACCAAACCTGGCACCACGTGGGAGTCCTGCATTTGATCCGCCGCCCCATCCCCCTGCGCAGGTCTGTGTCTCCCGCTCCGAATGCCCAGTTGCGCACTTTGGGCTGTTCCTCAACGGAAAGGCGGTCGACCGGCTGAACGTGTCGGGAATGGGCTTGACCGAGGGAAGGTGCGCAATCGTGCTGGGCGAACGGCTCTCCCAGGGGGCGTTTGTTGCGGGCCAGTTTGAAGGGGAACTGAGCCAAGTGGAGGTGAGCGAACCACACTCACACCCACCTTCCACGCATTCTGCTCAGCTCTACTCTGGCGCAGTGACAAGCGAGCAGATCTCGCAAATGGCATTCCATTGCAGCGACTGGACAATCCAACCGGAAAGGGTCCCTCCAAATCCAGAGTGCGGACATCGACTCTTGACACCCCAATTCCAGCCCACTCTCGTCTCGTGGACCCAGTTCACCACCGTGGATGCCTTCAATACCGCCCAGGTGGCCGTCGTGCCGGGCATTTGTGCTAACGGCGACTGCCAACCCGGCGCAGCAGGCGACGACTGTTCAGAGACGCGGTCAGCCAAGTCCCCGCCCCAGCTGGTCGCGTGCCCTCAATCGCAGTTTGTGACGGCCCCAGACAGACACCAACGGCTGGTCCACGTGCACTGGAATGGTCAGTGATGAGGAATGTTGTCGGTCTCATCAACGGCGAACAGACTCCCTGGAGGGCATGTTCCGCCCTTCCCAGAGTCCCATTGTGCGCTTCGAGAGCAATTTCCGGGCGGGACAGGCCTTTGGCTGGGGCCTATCCCGCGTCGTGTACCTGGCCGAGGACGCGAACGGGAACTGGGCCAAATGCGAGGTGACAGAGGCCACCACCCCCAGTTGAATTTGCCCAGTTCGACGTGGTTGTGGCGCCCAGCCATTGCGGGTCGCCGTTTGCCCCGGACCTGTACAACAACCTGGTGCTCAGAGAACTGCCCCCAGAGGAGGCGGAGCAGGCCCAGGAAGTGGTGAGTGGCCTCCGATGGGGAAGTGGCTGACCCTCCCGAACAGGCCCTGCTGCAATGCACCAGCCCCGACCTGGTCTCGAATGCGCCCAGCCGGCCCCAGTTCTACACCTGCGACCGCCTCGGCCAATGGAACCGGTGGGCGCAGTTCGGCCGCCCGCTGGCCCTGCCCTCCTGCACTCCGGTGGAGAACGCGCAGCAGGAAGTGCTGGGCGACGTGCACTTCAGCGGAGGCTGCGCGAAGGCGGAGGAGAACAAACGGAAAGTGGTAAGGGATGGCACCAGACTGCGTCCAGATTGGCCGCCTGTCCAGGTCGACTGCATCATGGACGCCTCGGACAAAATGGGCGGGTTCTGCGAGTTGGCGCGCTGCGAGGGACAGCTGGATGTGCGCACGGAGTGTCTGGTGGGATGTGGCTGGGCCGAAATTGGTTGGACTGCTCCGCGCTCAGAGTGCGGGATCGGACAGTGGTGGGGGCACGGAGGAGCAGCTGACGATCATCCGACGGCGGAGAGAGGTGGCAGAGGGCAATCGGACACTGCGAGCCACGTTCGACTTGGATGTGAAGTGAGTGGGCGAGAGACGAGGTCACTCCTGGCGGTCGGTTTCAGCAAAACCAAACGGGCAGTGGCGCCGGTAATACGCGACGCAATGGTGGGCCCCATCGGCGGGGGTGGCCAGTCCCCTTTCTGCCCGCAGGAAGAGCAGTTCGGCTCCGGCTTTGTGGGCGAGTCCACGCGGCTGAGCTGCTCCGACTCGCACCCGCAGCTGCACATCCAGAGGGAGGACGGGGCACGGCTGGCGGGCAGCGTGGCCATGGCCGCGGATCCGCCGCTGGTGCGCTGCGCCACGTGCGCGCCTGGCGAGACGTGGGTGAAGGACGAGCGGCAGGCGGCCACCACAACGAAGGCAAACGGACGGAGGGGGAAGGAGGGTCCACCCTTTGCCTTCAGGCGGAGTCCATTGTGAACTCCGATGCATCGGGTGCATGCGTCAAATGTGCCGCGGACACTTACAAGCCGGATGCGGGCATTCAGGCGTGCACCGCCTGTCCGGAGGGGCGCATCACGGGCGGGGAGCAGGGATGCATGAGCGAAATTGATTGTTACCGTAAAGGGGAGGGAACTGGTTTGGCAGCCGAATTGGGGTGGGATTCAGTGAACTGCCCCCCGGGGAGTGTGTACGACTCGGCCGTGGACGCGTGTCGCCCCTGTCCGCGCGGCCAGTTCATTCCCTACGCGGGGCGCCTGCAGTGCATGGCCTGTCCGAGCGGGAGCACCACAGAGCAGGAGGTGGTCCGTCCAGTCCCCGTCCCTGGCAACTCAGTCGTTCAGGGCAGCACTGACGCGGCACAGTGCTCGGTGCGTTGTCCTGCGGGACAAGAGCTGGTCGGCGGGGAGCAGTGCCGGGTGTGCGGAAAGGGCGACTACCGCTCAGGGGACGACTCCATGGCGGCGTGCAAACATTGCAGAGTGAGTCTGGGAGTCCGGGGAGAGCCAAAAACAAGGCAACCAGCTCGGCTTCACCACCCGGTCGGAGGGCGCGAAGAGTGCGCGGGAGTGCGACCGCGTGTTCTGTCCGCCGGGCCACCACCGCCGAAAGGGGATTGCGGAGGACGAGCCCGGACGCAGCCAGGAGGACACTGCCTTCGGGTCCGTCTGCACCCCGTGTCCGCTAGGCTACTACCAGGTACAGGGAGGGATCCACTCTCGTTTCCTCCCCAGAATTGTGCTCCAGGCCAACTATGGCTCTGCGGCCTGTGAGCGCTGTCCGGCGGGATGGCTTACGCGGGGCGAGGGTGCCCGCTCAGTGCAGGAGTGCAACCGGCCCTGGGACGGCAGCTGCCGCCCGGACGACCCACAGCCCTGCCCCGAAGGTCGGGCTCTTTCTGTGCCCTTATCTAGCTGACTTCTCCCTCCCAAAGGCATGGAGTGCGTCCAGATCAAGGGGGCCGTCTTCCACTGCAGCACTCTGCCGCCAGAGCGCGAGGAGACGGACGAGGGCGTCTTCTTGGCGTGGCGTCGACTCTGGATCCCGCTGGTCGATAGACATTCAGGGGGACCATGTTCTCACCTATTCACTTTATTAGATTCTGGCGATTTGCAGCGTCATCAGTTTGTCGGTCTTGGCGGCCACTGTCGTCAGCAATCGTCGAAAATGGCACCGAACAAACGAATGTGTGGCCACCACTTGAGCATTTGCATTTGCAGGGTCCTCTGGCTGCACCGGCACTACCCCGCAGTGTTGTGCTGCAAAAAGATGACGGTGGATGAGTTGGAGGAGAATAACTACGCACGGAACGATACGAGGAGGGCCCCACCAATGAATGGGGAGAGGAGGAACGGCCTCGGCACTCTAGTGGGTGCAAATGAGCAGCAAGTTGAACGGGGAGACGTTTCAGGCGAATCCGAATCCGGTGCGGGCGGAGGGGGACATGCAGAGCGATTCGGTGGATGGATCTGCGCTCCGAAAGGAAGGCTCCCAACCGACCAAAGTGCAGAGGTGAAACAGAGCCTTTTTGGTGGCCGGAAATTCTTTCGATAGCGCTGAACCGAAGAAACGCGCTCTTTCCGAATCGAACAGCGAAAAGGTGGAGGACCCGCTTGGCGAAATTCGCTCCGGGCTAATGGAGGTGCTGAGCGCAGACGAAGCCGCGGCCGCCCAGAAGCTGCCGGACAGTTTCGATTTTGAAGCGGGGCGGAAAGACTCTCCCAGAGGGAAGCGGCGTCCCCAACTGACGGTGGAAACGCAGTTCCACAGAGAAAGTGAAGAGCTTCTCTCGACGGAGGGAATTGGCGCATTTCAGACTACGGCGTACCTCGGCACTGCTCCTCTTCGGCCTCGCCTCCGCCCAGGAAGGTCCAGCCGTCTCTGCCCATTCCCATTACCACCCGGTTCCGCAACGACCAATGGTTCTTGGGTAAGACGCTTGCAAGCGTGAGGAAGCAGCTATACGCACTTTTGTGGGCTCTGCACGCGCAACAGACGCCATTGGGATGCGAGTGATCGGACTGGAGGGGGACGGCAGCGGCGAGGAGTGGACTGGCAGGGGGGCCGCACTGAGGAGACCGGCCAGGAACACCAAAATCGGTGACAAGAGTATTACTTGCCGCTGCCATGGCAATTGTTTTAGCAGATTCAACAAACGAAGTGCCCTCCTCAGCCAATGAGCACAGCGGGAACGGTGAGTCGGGGTGGAGGAGCCTGAATTGGTTTTCGTCCTCTGCAGAAGGCGTGGTTGGTCTGCGCCTTGCTCAGCTGGAAGAGAACAGTGCCGGCCTGTCCGCCTTCAACGGAGGCCAGTTACGCTCATCGTTGACAGCCAGAAGCAGACTTGCGCCGCCCAAGAAGATGGAGAAGGCAGCGCCCTCGTACGACGACGACGATGACGTGCGTTGGGGGAACCGGGTGGACGACGAGAGCTAATCTTGGGGCTGTTCAGGCGTTCTTCTCGTGAAGCACCCAGAGAGGGAGAGGCCAGAATGGGTGGGTGGAATGGGACGGCCAACTCAAAGTACAAATGCCCCATTGTTGTGCCATTTGACGTCGATTGCCCTTTCTATTGTTGTATTATATTAGGCAGTACTCGCTTTTAAATCACAATTTTTGCGCGTCTGAAAGTGAGCAGAATGGTTGAGGGGTCGTTCTGTTTGGCGAACGCCTTCCCGAACCGGCACTCTTCCAGCCGCAGAAGCCAGAGCAAGTGCCGTCGCCAGTTGTCCGCCTCCTCCAT
The DNA here is from genome assembly GCA_013357305.1 of Radopholus similis. Taxonomy (NCBI): domain Eukaryota; kingdom Metazoa; phylum Nematoda; class Chromadorea; order Rhabditida; family Pratylenchidae; genus Radopholus; species Radopholus similis. The sequence continues at coordinate 60,777 of VAHH01000092.1, forward strand.
GGCCCAGAGCCTGAATTAACTGAACATGGGAGGGGCGGCAGATCAGCAGAGCTCGACTGGAATGGCTATTTCCGCGCAAACAGAAAGCAGAACAAAAATGCGCAAATGCAGGCAATGGCGATCAGAACGGAGGAGAGCACCAGCGAAATGAAGCATAAATGGCGCATTTGCAAAGCAATTAATTGTGTCGGGTTGGAAGAGGGGACTGGACTGGACTGGGTTTCTGTGAATGTGACGGCGGCAGTTGATGCGGGCACATCGGCGGAGAAACAATTAAGCCGCCGAGCAAACAGCCGAACAAGCAATGGGCGAGAAAAGAGCCACAAATTGGCATACTCTACCAAGCGATTAGTTCCAAGGCCGCGTCGCATGGGTTTTTTGCGTTTATCTGCTTGCCAACCTCAATCTGATGGCCACTTGTGCGAAACTGCGCAGCCACTTGTCGCAGGTTGTCTTCCCGCTCAGCGCCCCGAACACGTCCCATTCTGCGCCGTCCAGGTCCAGCAGCAGCACATTCCTCTGGAACGGTCGCACAGCGGTGGAGTTGAGCAGGAAGTCGATCGGCCGGAGGGGCAGTGAGGCGCTCTGGACAGTCGAGTCTGCGGCCAGGAGGGGAATGGTGGGGATGGGGACATCCGAGAGGCACCTAGCTTCACGGGCACTCGCATTGGGTTGCTGCCGGGAGAGACTCCCGCCGCAATGTGCTGCACATTCGCGGGAACCCTGGACATCAAATGGTTTGGAGAGTATTTCCATTCGGATGCACTCGCTGATCTCTCCAGGGTGGAACAGGGCCAGCCTTTCCGTCATTTCTGCCAGCCGCCGCAATTGCCCCCGTCCAAAGGGTCTCTGACGAAAATAGGCGAATAGGTGAAAACCCTCCTCCGACAGCTGGTCGGCTCCACAAATTCCGGGCAAATCTGGACGAAAAGTGTGGAAAACAGAATTCCGCCGGAGGACCTTCGTCCAGTGCGGAGCAATCGCCCTCCGCCAGAAGCGCACTTCCACTCAACAGGTATCGCCGAAAGCGCAGCTTCTCCTCCAGGGGAGAGCCTAGAGCAGTTCTTTTTCAAGTGCTGCCCATCGCGCAATCCGAACCGACTCCGAATGCGGGCAGATCGTGCACGGTCCAGAGGTCCTCGAAGCGGACCAAACTGACGCGCCACTCGCAGTGCCGGGCGTCGAAGGGCTGCAGCGCCTGTCCGCACCGACCGTTGGAATGCACGCCTTGGTGGGGATTGATTGCCAAACAGCGTCCAACCCGAGGCAGGCACCCAGGAGGGCGTATTTCCACGTGAAGAACAGCCCGAACATGAACCTGTACCAGCGCAGCAGAACCTGCCCGCTCTGCCGCTCTCCCACCGCCATCGGGTCGGCCCCCGGCCGAATCACCAGGACCAGTTGTTGCGTCTGGATCCGCTGAAACAACCAACAACCCATTTCCGAGCCAAACTCATTCATTCACTACCGCCAAGATCCATTCGATGAGGGCGATCGTGGAGTTCGTCTCCCGCTGGCTCTGGCTCAGTCTGGACGAGTGCAGGTCCAGTTTGGCCAAGTGGAAGTGCTGGGCCTGGAGGGCATTCGCAATCCGGTCCCTCGGGAAGTGTGCGTAACTCCTCAGTTCGGGCATGTACTGGACCAGAACATCGCCTGCGGAAAGCACCCACTGCCCGTCCAATTCCCCGGGCCATCCACCTTGCAGCCTGTCCACCAAGTCGGTCTGCTGCGGCAGCACCACTGTCCACCGGGACACGTTCAGCGCCAGCTCAAAGTCGTTGTGCGTGTTCTCGGTCGATCCAGTGACCAATAAGGCTCTCCTGCGAAAGGCTTTGGGCCAAATTGTTTGGATGAATGGACTCGCCCAATTTTATCCGTTCCGGCCATCCCCTCTCGGTCAAAGCAAACAAATGCCGCGCCGTCTTTGCGCGTTCCCACCACTCGCCTCTGCGCACATTTGTGCGTTGGACGGGCGAATAGCTCGTTGAGCCGAATGACCTCTCTGCGCAGGGATCCAGCCGGCGGGGGAACGGTCAGGATGGCCTCGTCCAAAGCACCTCCGGCGAGGGACCTGGAAGGAACAAAAACACATCGGAGGGCCTATTCTGTCCAGTGTCCACCCTCCTGCCTGCCCCTGCCCTCTGTCGTTGTGCCCTAGATATCGGCGCCATTGCCAGAGTTGGTCCAGCAGCGAGGGCAGTTCGGCCAGAAGCCAGACAGAGAGGAACACGTTCAAGAGGCGCAGCACAAAAGTCCAGTTCCCAAAGCGCAAACGGAGCATCGGCAGAGCGCTTCAGGTTTAGGGATATTTTGTGTCACATTCTTCCTCCGAATAATCGATTGCGACACACAATAATGGCGAACAGGAGGCAGGAGCACGACCTTGGGGCTGCGGAAAAGAGAGAGAATTGATTGGAGAGGAGGGAAGACTAGTCGACTGGCTACCTATAGATTCCCCCCCCCCCCAAGAATTCCCCCTCTTAATTCCCCTCCCCCAAAGCGATTCCCAAGAATCCCCCTCACGTCAAAATCGCCTCTTAAACATGTCCAGATCAGTGCTGGGTCAGGCTCCGGGCTCCGGCTCCGGAGCCAGCTCCGGGCTGATTTTTGAATGCAAATTTTAGCAAACAAAATTATTGAATAAAATATGGTACTTTGTGTGCCGATCCGACCAATCTGGACAAAGTTATGACATGTCAAATTTGGCAAAAACCACAGGGG